>CAVNYN010227552.1:0-12110 GCA_963692815.1 Nyctanthes arbor-tristis
TTGCTGCATTTCTTGCAGCAAAATGCTGCTGGAAATGGCAACAAAATGGGGGGGATTCACCTCCCCCCATTTCTGCCGGAATTGGTAGCCATTTGGCAGCCATTTCCGTGAGCGAAATGGCAGCAAATTGGGGGATTCACTCCCCCGTTTTGGCTGCCGGAATGAACTATTCCGGCGGCCAGCTACCGGCAGTACTGTTGGCGGCAAGGGAGACATGGGATGGGGTAGCGTGAGGTGGTTTTTTTAGTTTTTTTTATTATTTTTAAATATTTTTTAAAAAGTTTAAAATGTTTATGGGGGGTATAATCGTCTTTTTTATAAAAATTTGGCGGAATAGTAGCAATAGGGACGATCTGTGTGCATTTGTAAAAGTTTGGGGGCTGTGGTGTGTCTTAAAAAACAATGGGGACGAAACCAACTCTTAACCTAAAGGTTGGGGACGATTTGCGAAATTAACCCTTTGAGTTTTTTGAGTTTATAATAAAAAATTCTCTAAAGACTATTCTCAAAATTAGCCAAAACTCGTACAGTCTTTCTCATTTATAGGCGTGTTTTCAACATAGAATTTGATGAAATTTTTAGAGTTGCAAGGATTCTTAGTGGAATCTATAATCTAGATAAAATTTGTAATCTATAATCCATATCTATATATATTACTAAAAGTATAAGTAAACAGAATCTTTTTCCCGCCTTTTACATGATTTTAGAATTAGAATCCTTTTTTTTTAATTTTTTTCGTATTTTTCACATGCGGTCTTATTTTTTATAACTGTACTCGTATTTTTGTAACTATCCACTTTCTTTTTCTGTAACTACCCACTTTCTTTTTCTTTTCTTTTTTAATCAGTCACTTCCAATGAAACATGAATTATGACTTTCACTTGTTTGACAAAAAAAAAATTTATAACTTTCAATTGTCAATTTTTTATAGCATCATGGGACTTGGAAATCAGAACGGTTACTACGCTGTCATATATTGTAATCTTTAAGAAAACTGTTTAATTTATTTTCTTGTAATTTCGAGCTGAAAAATTTTCTTTCTTTCTTTCTTTCTTTCTTTTTCGTTTTTTATGTTTGGACATGTTTGGATACGTGTTTCTATAAATAAGTCTTGATTTAGTTTATAATATATAATTTTGTGTCCGTAGGGTATCTATATTAATCATTGATCGATATATTTACAAACTAATTAGTTGCTTAAATAAAATAATATTTGTATTCTTTAGACCAATATGTGATCGATTTTATTTTAATAATTTACATTAATTAATTAATTGTTTTGATACTTTTTAGAGTAATTCTATCCACTTTCTATAAAGAACGTAATTTTATTCACCTGATTATTAATATTTTTTAGTAGCTAATTAATATTTTTCATGTTACTCATCAATGAGTAATCGAAATTGGACGTAGTTCATTTAACATTGTTTTCTTGACATCGTGCCTATTAATTTATTTTGTTACAAATAATCAGTGATTTGGCTTAAGCATAAATGTTTATTTGCATATATTCTAATTTTTAAGTTAGAATGTCCATTAATAAAACAAATTCCCATAGTTTAATAGTAGTATGTTTTGGGTACTTTAATTATTGGTTTGCGATTAGTTTAGTTTACATCTTTCAATTGTATAAATGATTGACCAAAAAGGTATAATGTTGCGTATTGTACTAATATGTTTTAGTAATTTTACGACTTAAATGAATTATTAACAAATATAAGAGATGCTTGGATGTTGTTTAACATTTAACATGGTTTAGGTCATATATTTGCTTAAGTTAAGCAATTGGAGAAAAAAAAAGGTATATGTCTATATAGTTTTATTTTTTTATTTTTTCTACTCAATTTAGATCGCATTTCAAAAGGTTAAAAAGCAAATAAGAAATGTGAGCAAAAAAAGGCAATTAAGAAATTAAAGAAAATATATAAAGGAAAATAGAAAAACAAAGTATTTCACTTTTACGTCCTAATTAAGCAAAACTTGCTAGCATCGGAAATCATTTCCACGTAAAACTGATAAATAAAACGAAAAATGCCGTTTATAATTAAGCGTTTCAAAATTTGTAATATCTAAAAAAAAAAAAAAGACACCCCCTGTTGCAAATACTTTGTTCAATCAACATTGTAGTTACATAATTATTTAAATTCGTTTATATGTACTAGAATTTTATAGCATTTATTATATATTGCTACTGAATCAAACCCGTGCAATGCACGGGTGGAAAAACTAGTTTAATATAATTCCATAGAATAAAATTCTATACCACGGATTTTTATAGATTTTTAATGGAATTTATAGGATTTAAAGGGGTGTCCCCAACGCGAAATTTGATCAATAGAATTTCATATCATTTCAAAAATTCTCTCGATAGATTTTTTATTATAAAATCCATGAGATAAATAAATTTTTTTTAAAGAAAATTTGCATATCATTGCACATCATGAAGCAAGTATTGTACAGCAAAGTGAGGAGGGTACTCTCTACACACAAGAGAAGCACATTTCAAAACTGAACTTGGAAAAAACATGAGTGACACTATTAGAGCATCTCCAATGGCAAGCTTTCTGTCCCCATACATGCGGCAAATAAAATTACAAAATGTAGTAAAATGTCTCCAATGGTGAATGTGAATACTGAATATAGTTGAACACATGTCTATTAATTATTGACTTATATGATAGTTATGAGAGAAAAAATATAAAAATAATAATAAATAATTGCTAAACAATATCTAGCACACTGTCTACATCTAGACAGTATGCTTGACATTGTCCATGTTTTGTCTTGCCACATGGGATTTTTTTATGACATAGCTATAAAATTTTTGCCATTCACATGTCATTAGAGATATTCTTAGCCTTCCAACTAATCCACTTGCATAGGGGAGGGCAATACATGGACATTAAGTTGAGAATTTTTTGTATAACAACTTCATCTCTCCTCTAGTATTGGGATTGCAAATTGCATCAACCACCAATGAAGAACTCGTCTCAATAGTAGAAATGGTTAGACCTTCTTCAATAGCAACTTGTAGTCCAACAAGAATTGTCATGTATTCACCAATGAAAGGACCCACTTCCATGGTAAACTCAAGTAAAGCCCATTACAAATTCGCCTTTTTCATTACGAACCACCACCTCAATAGGAAAATAAAATGCGCGTTTTTTAATGGATACATCAACATTCATTTTTAAGAAACCCGAGCCTGGCTTCTCCTATTTATGTTTGCTATGAGAAGTAAGCTTACTTTCAGAAGAAATGGCGAGAATAGGCTCATTTGCTAACCGAAATTCCATAAAGTAACCCGATGCGCTAATGAGGAGTTGTTGGAGATTAGATTTCTTTTTCTCAAACAGCCACAGATTCCTTTCTTTCCAAAATTTCCACAAAAGTACCAGAAAAAGATCAAATTTCTCAATGTTGAATTCCTTCCTTACTGCCAAAATGATTTCCCCTACTGGTAAGCCAAGTTTGTTTGCAATGAAAGAACTAAAAATACTCCCTTCCCAAATATCCATCAAACATCGTAGGAAACCAGAGCATGCTCAATAGATTCACTAGCCACACCACATTGATCACAAATGGGGAAATCTATGATTTTTCTACGCCATAAATTTAACTTGATCGACAGGATATCAAGCATAATACACCATATACAAATTTTTACTTTTGCTGGTAACTTGGCTTTCTACAAGTACTTTCACCATTTGTTCACGTGATTAGTATATGCTTGAGGATCTCCCTCCGGTGTGATAGCCAAATGGTAACCAAACTTTATGGTATATTCTCCTAAATTTTCAAAATGCCATGTAGGAACATCTCGAGAATTGGGACGGCCCCCAAGGAGTTTGCCAATAGCTTCTTGATCAGGAATTAAAAAAAAAAAGTTGTTTGATAATCTTTCAATTCTAATAACCATCCGGTAATAGAAGATCACATACAATTAGAAGAAGATTACCATTTGAGGGAGTAGTAGGCATGAAAGAATAGGGACAAGGGAGCTAAAGGGATGAGAAAACAGTGATTCATCGATCAACCCGGACCCTCAATCAGATTCCTTTCTGCAACAACTCACGACCCCATATAATACTTCTCCGAAGATATGAGTTGTCCCCGTTCACTTCAGCATACATAAAAGAGAAGTGACGATAATATTTGTGTTGTAGAATCTGGCCAGCCACTGTATCTGGATTCTTGAAAATGCACCAAGCTTGCTTTGCCACTAGTGCGTGATTAAAGTAAGATAGGTGACGGAAACCCATCCCTCTAACCAATTTGGATCAACACATACACTTCCAATTTGCCCAATGCATTTTATGTTTCTTATCTTTATTTCCCTACCAGAATGAAGCTTCCAGTTTTGATAGCTCATCACAAATTCCTTAAGGTATCTGAAAGACACTCATTGTAAATGTAGGAATAGATTGTACCATCGCTTTTAAAAACACTTCTTGTCCTCCCACTAAGAATAACTTCCCTCTCCATGATTGCAACTTATTCCAGACGCGTTCACGTAGGATATCAAATACTAATCTCTTACTCTTTCCAATAATTGAGGGGAGGCCAAGATACTTAATATGAACTAATAAGAAAAAAACATAATCTAATTTTACTTTTTGTTTAGGTAAATTTTTTTATTTTTTTAAGAGTTCAAGTAACCTATTTTAAAAGCATTTAAAAAATTATTAGTAGTATCATATTATTATCTCTGATTTTTTTAACAGGATTATCTCTAAATTTAAACGTTTGAAAACATTTTTCTTTTATCTTTATCCTTTTTTTTTTGGCGCAAGTTGGATGTGAATTTGAAATTAAAAAATTATATAACTTCTCACTCAATGATATGCAAAAAGTTGGATGTGAATTTGAAATAAAAAAGTTATACAACTTCTCACTCAATGATATGTAAAAAAAAAAAAAAGCAAAAATTAAAAACATTCGAACTATGTTTTTAAAAAAATAAACTTTTTAACATATTGTCTGTAACGATCTCCCAAAATCATGATGTAACATGTTGTAATAAATAAGTTTTAATTATAGAATGAAGAAAATGGAGGAAAAAGATATAATAAAAGTGAAAATCCTGATAAAATGGTCTAGGTCTCTGCATTTTAATTTTTGAGGTGTTGACAATTGGCTTTTTTCTTAATGAAAAGTGTAAGCTGGAAATCGGGTCTTGACACCTCAAAGTCTATAGCACTCGAGACCTCACGTATGTACATAATTGTGGACCTCAAGTGAGAATTCAATTTAGTTAAATGGACTTCAAATGAGATTTCAAATTAATTAAGCACAAGCACAAGGTTTTGAAGTAAAATTCTATGGGCAAAGATGTATTAACCATGGCCAATCCAAGAATGACACTTGGCAACAAATCATTGGATGCAACTCCTCTAAATAGAGGAGAAAACTTTCATTTAAGTGCACATTTCCAATCTCTCTTCTCCCTCTCATGATACAAGATCTCTCTCTCTCTCTCGCTCTAGACATTTTCCCAATTTTCTTAATATTTTCACTACCTAAGTATAGATATACTAACACAAATATCATACAAGAATAAAATACAAAGAAAAGTAGTAAGAAAAAGTAAGAAAAAAATTAAATTGAGGAAAGGAAATAATTACTTTGAAGTCACTCCAATTTAGGTTAGAATTCAAGAAATCATTATATTTCTTTGAAGTATTATGAGGACTCATCCCAAGAGAAAGAGAAACTAAAGTTTAATCATGAAATAAACTAAAATGAACATAAAACCCACAAGTGGAAAAACTGGAAAGAGACTAAGTCTCAACACCTGATTGATCCAAGTCTTGAGACCTAACGGGGCAGCATGCAAGTTTTGTTGATGATGAATATACTTTTGATTGTATGTTGAAAATGGTGACTAACGCAATAACGGCGAGTAATGTTTACATTCCTTTATGTGCTCTTTTATGTGTTTTGAAAGACTATCTCTTTTATGTGTTATATTATTGATGTTTGCACTTTCTTATGTATTCTTTTATGTGGTTTGAAGCATTATATCTTTTATGTCTTTTGAATTATGAATTGTGAGTTTTTGTGCAATATTTATAAAGTGAAATGAGTATAATGCTTTGATATGAGATGTTATATATGACATGTATAAGATGATGTTATTACTAGTTCATGACAAGTACAAGAAGTGTTATGACATGAGATGTCATGTCATATTTAAGATATTGTCATTACAAGTACATCACGAGCATGAAAAACTTTTCATGGATTGCACTAGTTGTATCTTACCTCTACAAGTCAAGCTATGCTTAAATCGGATTCACATGTCACTTTTGTACTGGGAGTGTCGTGTACGGTACGTACAAGTTTACGCGCATGATCATGCTTACAAGTGCATAAGCATGTTACAAGTTTATGTATATTCGATTCACGTTATTCATGTTATGATTATGATGAGTGCTCGTGGTAAGATCAACATGTGCAATCGGGGCCCAAAAGTCACATCATGTTTTCCAAAAGAAAAAAAGAAACTTTTCAAACTATATCATGTTTTTAAAAATCATGTTGCATGTTTAAATATTGCTCACTGGACCTTTGGTTCACCCCTTCTATTTTACGTACGATAGGTGTTGTAAAGAAAAGTTTACAAGGATAACTCAAGTTAATGGATGGCGTCTTCGGGAGATGGCAACTACTTGTACGTCATCGGGAAACGGACCTTCTGGGTTATGGAAATTAATCGTTGTGATGACATAATAAGTGGAATATTGTGATATTTTAAAGTACAATCCTCTAGTATAATTATGTTTGTAAAAGGAAGAATTTTATCTTGATGTATATTTCTTCTCAACACAACATTAACGAAATTATGGATTTAGATGCTTTAAACAAGTTGAGTTCAACTTTATATTCTTGTACAAATAGTCCAACTAAGGAGTAATTCCATACAATTTCTAAGTTTTTCAAGTAGTCTCAACAGCAAGTAAATTGTAGTATTTACACTTACTTCCGATTCATTACCTCACTGAAATGTAGTCTTGATACCTATAGAGTTAAAGTCTTTGTAGCTGAACTACACTATAAATATGTTTTTTTTTTTTATCTAAAACTTGGAATGAAAGTGAATTCAAGTTGTGGTTGTGTTCTTGAACTAACGCTTTTAGTAAGACACAATGTTCCACATTTCAATTTTGATTGAGTGAGCAAATTTTATCGGGCTATTTATTTATCGATACTTTTCCAAATGACATAACACTAGAAGCTATAAGAAATATGTGCCGTCGTGACAAGCTGGTATCAGAAAAATACATTCCTACCAGTAAAGTACAACTATGCCATCTCGGAGACTCTCCAAGACGTGTAAGTTTTAATTTTATTATGTGTTATTTTAGTATAGTATCTCAACACACTCAACTTAGGGAGAAATTTGAAATTTGGAGCAGCTTTAGATATATGGCTATAACTAATTGTATTGTTGAGACAAAATGTTGAGACCTTAATGTATTAGGCTTTGACACCTATGGATATCTTTTAAACAGAGTCTTGACACTTCAGATAGCAGGGTCTTAACACTTCACCATTTCATTCATGACTTGTTAGTTGATTGATTCCCCACAAGTGAAATTCTAATGCATAACATCATTCTTGAAATCGACGTCATGAATAAACCAATATATTTTACATGAACTCAAACGGTCTATGTTTTAACCAATGGGGTTTTGAAAGTTGATTAGTTTATTTTACTTGAATAGGTTCAAATGTCTGACGATAATACCTCTGCATCACTAGATAGTTTGAGTCGTCTTGCTATATATCGAGCGCGTCAGATTAATCAATTAATTAATAGTAATAGTAGTACTGAGAATGCAAATGGTGAGTCAAGCCAAGCTAGAAAAGAAAAAGAAATGGCAACGGATAGATTTCGCAGACTCAAGCCCCCTATGTTTGAGTATGCAAAAGACCCTATTGATGCTGAAAACTTGATGCTGAAAACTAGATACGAACTATGGAAAGAATGTTCATTTATGCTCATATCCCTGAGTCATAAAAGGTGAACTGTGCGTCTTTCATGCTAAGAGGTAGCGCTGGCTATTGGTGGGATACTTTAGTTAACATTGGTGAAACAATAGAAATTAGCGGGAAAGAATTTTGTGAAAAATTCCGAGATAAAAATTTCTCTTCCACTGCTAAAAACCAAAAGTTAAATGAATTTATCAAACTTTATCAAGGCTCAATGTCTATTGTTGAGTATATTAAGAAGTTTGATGAGCTTTCTAAGATTTGCAACCCATATGATTGGGACAGCTAAACTCAAGATAAATCGTTTTATTGAGGGTTTAAAGCCAGAGTTAGGAAGAGATGTACTAATAGCTGGAATACGAGATATGACTTTTTCACAAATCCTGGATCGAGCTCTAATTGCTGAACAAGCCGAGGAAAAAATAAGGAAAGCACGAGAGATTAGAGCTAAAAAATTCTAGAAAATTTCAAGAAAGCCAAAATAGTCCAAAGTCACAACCCCTATTAAAGAAAAGTAACACAAACACTGAACCTAATAAAATGACATATCCTACATGTCAATCTGCGGGAAACGACACTAAGGTCAATGCCGATAGAAGTTAGGACAATGTTTTCGTTGTGGAAAAGAGGGGCATTTAATTAAAGATTGTCCTGCAGAAAAGAAGATCCAATCCCCTCAAGCTAGAAGAGCTTTTACTGTGATCGGCTTTAAAGCTGTAGAAGATGATGAAAATATTGCAGGTATAATTTATCTTTAAAAACAAAGTTGCATATACATTACTTTTCTTCATATTATTTTCGTCCAAATTTAAATATTTTATACGTTTGTCATAAGGAAACTTCTAAGACAATTGCCAAATATTGGAACAAAATATAAATATGTTTTTTTAGAACTTGTATTTTTTTTTTTTAGAAGATTTTCAAAAAGCAATAGGAAGATAGGAAAAGAAATGGAACATGGAGTATAAAAGTACAACATAGTTTCAAGTTAATTTCGAGGATGAAATTATTTTAAGCGGGATTGATTGTAACGACCCTCCCAAAATCACGATGCAACATATTGCAATAAATGAGTATTAATTATAGAATGAAGAAAATGGAGGAAAAAGATATACTAAAAGTGAAAATCTCGATAAAATGGTCCAGCTCTCTGGATTTTAATTTTTGAAGTGTTGACAGTTGATTTATTTCTTAATGAAAAGTGTAAGCTGGAAATCGGGTCTTGACACCTCAAAGTCTATAGCACTCGAGAGCTCACGAATATATATAATTGTGGACCTTAAGTGAGAATTCAATTTAGTTAAATATACTTCAAATGAGATTCAAATTAATTAAGCACAAGCATATGGTTTTGAAGTAAAATTCTATGGGCAAAGATGTATTAACCATGGCCAATCCAAGAATGACACTTGGCAACAAACCATTGGATGCTACTCCTATAAATAGAGGAGAAAACTTTCATTTAAGTGCACATTTACAATCTCTCTTCTCCTTCACATGATACAAGATCTCTCTCTCTAGACCTCTTCCCACTTTTCTTAATATTTTCACCACTTAAGTATAGATATACTAACAAAAATATCTTACAAGAATAAAATACAAGGAAAAGTAGTAAGAAAAAGTAAGAAAAAATTAAATTGAAGAAATGAAATAATTACTTTGAAGTCACTCCAATTGAGGTTAGAATTTAAGAAATCATTAAATTTCTTTGAAGTATTATGAGGACTCGTCCCAAGAGAAAGAGAAACTAAAGTTTAATCATGAAGATCGGAAGACTAAAATGAACATAAAACCCGCAAGTGGAAAAACTGGAACGGGACTAAGTCTCAACACCTGATTGATCCAAGTCTTGAGACCTAACGGGGCAGAATGCAAGTTTTGTTGATAATGAATATACTTTTGATTGTAGGTTGAAAATGGCGACTAAGGCAATAACAATGAGTGATGTTTACACCCCTTTATGTACTCTTTTATGTGTTTTGAAAGGTTATCTTTTTTATGTGTTATATTATTGATATTTGCACTTTTTTATGTGATCTCTTTTATGTGGTTTGAAGCATTATATCTTTTTATATCTTTTGAATTGTGAATTGTGTACTTTTATGTAATATTTATAAAGTGAAATAAGTATAATGTTTTGATATGAGATATTATATATGACATGTATAAGATGACGTTATTACTAGTTCATAACAAGTACAAGAAGTGTTATGACATGAGATGTCATATCATATTTAAGATGTTGTCATTACAAGTACATCACGAGCATGAAAAACTTTTCAAGAATTGCACTAGTTGTATCTTATCTCTACAAGTCAAGCTATGCTTAAATCGGATTCAAATGTCACTTTTGTACTGGGAGTGTCGTGTACGGTATGTACAAGTTTACGCGCATGATCATGCTTACAAGTGCATGAGCATGTTACAAGTTTATGCAGACGTGTGCTCTTCCGATCTCTTCCACTAGTGTTCCACTATTGGCAACTTATTATAGTTAATTCTCATTATTATTTACCACAAAGCAGTGTTTTAAAAAACGCATGAAGCTTGGGTAAAGCGCATCGCTTTGGCAAAAAGTGTGAAAAAAGCGAGTTAACTCAAAGCGTTAATCAATGAATCAAAATTAAGAGCGATTAGATAGGCTTATGCGTGAAAAAAGCGTGCCCAGGTGTGGAAAAAGCGTGCCTAGGCGTTAATTAGCTACATTTTTAAATTTTTTTTCTTTTTTTCTCTTGTATTTTTATCGTTTGAGATTCAATTAAAATTAATCTCAAATTAAATGTTAATATAAATATCTAAAATATCCCGAAAGTGTAATTTACCATATAAAAAATAAAAATAGGAGAGAAACAAAATATCAAAAAAGAGAAGTAAATGATGACTTATGTGAGAAAAATACAAATATTATATTATGAAATTGAAATAGAAGTTATTTATTAAATGAATATATTTACAATATATGTCTTTATACATAATTAGTATACATTAATTTCAATTAAGCAATAGTTTTATATTGATTTAAAAATAAAAAATAAAAAAATTGAGAAACGTTTTTTAACACTTAAGCGCCACCTAACTTGCTTAAACTTGTAAAGCTTAAAAACTTCAGGTCTATGTTTTTCCACGCTTGTTAAAACACTGCCACAAAGTAACATATACCAATTCAATTTGGTCTTTGATAATTATCTCACCCAGATCTCCTTTTCACAATTCAATAATTAATCCCCAAACTCTTCAGAAAAATTCAATTTAATCCTAATAATTTGTTATTGGCACCAATTATTTCGATGCTAGAATTATTCATTATTATCTATTTTGTTTTATTCAATTATAATATTAGCTCTTCCGATCTCCAAAACAACAGTTAGAACGTACAAAATGTGAATCAAATGTTAAGTTCAAGCTAATAAAGTAAATTTTATTTTACATTTTTGGGGCTTAATTAGCCCGAAAATTATTATTATTATATCAAATGTAATGTATTTTCTTTTTCGCATCTCTGATCAAACGTGAAGTTAGCAATAATGTACTTGTGTTTTTTTACTACATATATACACACACACACTTAGGAGAATTTTCCCCTAGAGGTGATTTTGCATCGACTCGAACACAATATATTGTCTAAATAAATGACACTATTTATCATGAAAATGATTTAGCACCATATGCATGACATCATATGATGCTATATGGTTATATAACGTGTACCGAGACATAGTATATGGTTGTGATTTCTCATATGGTGTTTCCCAACGCACGTAAAATGACCGCATGACACCATATAGTGTTATATTGCCTATACTGCTCTTTACCACTTGCTTGAATTTACTTAACAAGCCATCAATGTCGCTGTCACAATTTATATATGTGTGCATCCAAAACTATAAATGTTTAAATCTTAAAAAAAAAAAAAACTATATATGTTTAAAAAATAAATCTTCTATATATGGCGCACACGCGCACACAACTAATTTTTATCCAATTCAATTCATTCATTCATTCATTCCCGCCGACCATATCCAATTTAGTTCCAAGCCGATCCAAACTTCACAATTGCTCTCCACCTTAAGCGTCAGCACATGCAATTTTGGCACCCTATCCATCCATTACTAACA
>CAVNYN010227554.1:0-12477 GCA_963692815.1 Nyctanthes arbor-tristis
GTGCAGCTTATGCAGTCCTTAAATCGACATTTCAAATGCATATTGCTTTCCAATGAGAAGAAATCTGTAATAAAACCGACGACAAACTAATTACATAGTCCATCAGAATCTTTTCAGTCGAAGAACATCAATTAGAACCCCCCCAATTTTTGAAGATCACAGTGACCTGAAAAAGATGATGGAGGCAGTTGATAAATAATACGACTTTTTAACATTTTGAAGTAGCACGTCTTGCATACATATTAAACCATTTGTAGCTGTAGTTATCAAGAAAAAAATATTAGCTTAAATTTGGATTAGAAAATGACCCTTACATGATAGAAGGATTCATAATATTAAAAGACTGACAAATAATGTGCACAATTTTTGTAAATAAACATGCAAAAACTTGAGCCTATGGCTTAATACCAGTTGCTAGTTAAAGCACCTCATGGGAATACACAGCACCAAAGCAAGAATAGATTCTGAACCCAAATCATATTGACGTTCACATAAGAAGATCCTTGATGATATAATGGAGGGAGGACATGAGGTTAAAGTACAGAGACAGAGCTACCATTACCCAGATGAGGATTTTATGAAATTTTTCATAACAGGCAATAAACATAGATAAAACAACATAATATATTGCAACAAAATAAAAATATACGAGAAAGTTTTAGTAACAAGAATTTTGAACTCTTTCAAAAAAAAAAAAAAAAAAAAAGAATTTTGAACAGTCATCGCCAACCATGATTTTCAAAAAGCGAGTGATACGAGGCGATTGTGGTTGATTTTCTGCTATATATCAAAATTTTCAAAGTTTTTTTGCTTAAGTTTTGTGGTTATGATTTCTCCATAGGTATTTGAAGTTCTCTATTGCCCTTGCCAAACAATATATGATGTACGAAGTCACTTGCCATAGATAGGGAGACATATATATATATATATCTATAAGAAGAAAGAAGGGTGTATATATACAAAAGAGATCGGGTGAAATATGCTGAATCAAACTATTTTATTAGAGTTCTTCTATCACACTCTCTAGTGTCATAAAAGCATCTCCAATGTGACAATGTCAAAAATAGAAAATTTGACAAAAGGTAAAAAAGTGATTACAATGGAGATCTAGTAGGATGAGGAAATATAATTAGGCTAATTATGTCTACACTACCCATTTTTACTAATCACACTACAATTTTATAATGTGAACATCCCTAGTCTTTGTTCCTTATAACATTTTGCCCCTAAAAGGTTTTGCTATATTTTTTCTCGAATCTTTGAATTAATTATCCTCTCATATTCTTAATGATTGGCTATATTTAAAAAATTTGATTTGTCTACTAGAAAATCGTATAAAAATACGTAATTGTATATTATTAGGTATTACTTTTTCGTTTATTTATAAATTTGAGGTAATTCCTGTAATGAAAATTTAGAAATCAATATATGGTTCGATATAAAATGTCATAAAAATAAAATGCTAAAAATAAATATATGATAGAAGTAAGTTAATGATGTACGTGTAAAGATTTAAAAATATAAAGGATACTGATTACAATTAAATTATAATGTGATTAGTAAAATATATGGTGTCAATATAACCACCCACCTATATAATTATAAGTTTATTTAGATTTATTATTATGTATTACTTGATTTGAATTAGGTTTTACTAGATTTTTTTCACCCGTGCGTTGCACAGGTAGAGTTATAGTGTACATTTATATCAAAATTGACGTGTGAGTGTAGACATCATGTCATACATAAAGTATAGTAAATATACCAGTTGCATTCTCTAAAATTATGAGATATTTGTAGTAAAATGCATGAATTCAAACTTCTGGTCTCCTCCAAATACGTTGTGCAAGTTCACACGTCCAACTTATACAAAGTTGTAATAATTAGTAGTCAAATAGTTAGAGATATCAATTTGACCTATCAACCCATTAAACCCGTAGAGACGTGCCCCTAATAGGATTGACCCGTTACGCCTAATTGGGACAAAAAGACGGGTATGGGGCAATACTGTCTATCCACCGTAGGCCCAGGACAGGTGCGGGTCAAGTGAGACCCGCCCCACAGACCCATGACCCACCAAGTATTTTTTATTTTTAATAAATTTAATTCTTAAAATGTTAGAAATTATTAAAGATGGCAATTTGACCGATCAACTTGTAAATCAGTGGCAATTTATTTTTATTTTTTTATTATATTATTTTTTAAAGGATTTTTTTATTGAATTGAAAGAATCATATTATTCTATTAGTTAATACTGAGAATTTTAAAATTCTAAATAAAGGTTTTATTTTGTTTTACGTTCATCAATTAATAATACGTTGTATATAACATTAATTGAAAGGGGACTCATGGTAGCGTCCATCCTGCCCCGTCACCCACCTGTCTTGACTTGCCCTATGAATTTGTATGTTTAAGATGGGTTTGGGGTGACTTCAAGAATCGTGGGGCAGGTCAGGGTATAGCAAACTCGCACCATTACCATCCCTATAAATATTCATATCACAGTCAATTATTACAACTGTGAGTTTATGCTCTCACTCGTGCATTGTACAGAAAGAATAATTTTCAAAAAAGTTGAATAACAATGAATAATAAAATATTGGACAAAGACATGTTATCGAATTTGTATAACAAAAAGAATAAATATACAGTTTTGATTTAGTATTTGACGCGTTAAACTAATATTTTATTACTACTATATTAATTGTTAACTAGTTATGTGCTCAACTAATACTTTACTATATTTCACTTTTAAATCATCTAACTTATTTCATATTATTAGTTAACATTCTAATAATACGTATCAGACATTTACATTGGTAGTGGATAATGAAAAATTATAAAAACTCGTAATTATATATAAATACTAAAAAAATAGAAATGAGCAAACTAAAATAAAAAAGGAATATAAAAAACTAATAAACTTATATAAATTATTAAAAACTCATGATAAATATCCAAATAAGAAAAGTTTAAATTTTAAAACTCGAAAATGAGGCTTATAAGTTTTTCAAATATTTTTTTATTTCGTTTTAATGTAGGTGTTCTATTTTTTGCATCATCTAGATCAATGAGTTAATTTTATGTTGACAAAACTTATATGTTGACAAAACTTATATATTGATAAAACTACACTAATTTCAAATTGTCCTATATTCGAAAGACTTTCATTAAGAAACCCAATAATGAAGATCAAAAGTGGTTGAGTTTTAATTTCTTTAACAAAAAACAGTTTTTTTTTAATTTACAGATCTAAAGTTTTATCCATTACAAACAGTAACTTAAAATTTTTGTAGACAATAATTTAAAAAGTTTATCTAATTGGAACAACAATAAAGAACAACACTTAAAATGTAAACATAAAATGTCATGATTTTGAGAAAATTTAATTCAACTTTATGATTTCTATGCAATCTACGACGCTAAATAATAACAATAATACACACACACACACACACATATAAGGAGTAAGGTGGTGGATATTTTTTCCTGCTTTTTTGTCTGGCTTCTTAAGATATTTGGTGATATCATTTCTGATGTCACCTTCTATATATACAATTTATTTATTCGTTTATTTTGCTACATAATTTTGAGATAATTAGCTTTATAAGGAATGCTTACATTATCCGCGATTTTTACCATTAATTTAATTTTAATTTTGACAATTTGATTGAGTTAGTGTTTTTTTTAATTGGACATCGTTATTTTAGTGCTGCCACATAATGCAAAACCTTACTCGAATTAATTACATAATGTTTCGTAATTGATAATTTCACTTGGATGGGACTTTCTTTATTTTTTTCTGAGTACACACTTGGACTTAATTTGAAACTTCACAAGTATTTGTTTTGTTTCAAAAGTAACATAGTAATATTTATTATTTGAATTACTGTTTGTTGAATTACCATTTCTTTAATTATGCTAAGAGAGAAGAAAAAACCATCACTACACTTATCTATAAATATATTTAAAATAAAACATATGTATAGTGCGTCTCTAAGCCAATAAATTTATAAAAATCTGTATTAGTTAATGTTAATTGTAAATTTCAATTTTTAATGATTTTTGAAGAACTTTTTATATGATTATAGCCTTACTATATTTGGGATTAGATTATTTGTGTGAGCAATGGACCGCAGGTTGATACGGTTGTGTTGTAATAGTTATTCAATAATTTCTATTAAACATTTTACTTTTATTGAATCACCTTAATTAATTTTTATTTATGTAAAATTAAATGGTGTAAAAAATACTACCGACAAATAAATCCAAATATGATAGAATGATTATAAAACAAATTGTGGCACTATCCATAGAGATAGTAATCCAGCCCAAATCATTGTGCAACATCAAGATAACACGGCCTAAGTCATGGTGTAACATCATGATGATGTCAGCAAAATTATGGGTGAGAAAATTACAATTGAGAATCTAATCTAATTGAAAACTCTTATATTATATATTATATTATATGATGATATGATATGATGATACGATTATTTCCTTCTTAAATTAGGATTTTGTTTGTTAATTTTCCTTTTCAATTGTATTATTCATTGTATTCCTAAACCCTTCTTATTATGAATACATATTAATTTCAAGCCGAGCCTTGATTTTTTAACAACTATTTAAAGGGATCATTTATCAATTATCAAAAAACTTAAGTATTTACAGAGATATATATATATACATATATGCATATATGTATAAAACCAAAATTTTCGAAAGGCAGAAAATCTTTCATTATCAATGTCAGTGACTTTATACGACATTGGTGCAGACACAGGTATTTTATCAAATGCCTTGTAACATTCAAAAACGTACGCGGACATTTCATTGAATAGTCTGTACTCAACTAATTTGAACCTCCTTTGAAAAAAAAAAAAGAAAAAAAAACACTAATTTGAACCAAATCCTTTTTCAATAAAACAACTGAAATTAATCAAGAAAGAAACTTTGTAATTTAAGAAATAATTAAGCTCATTAACAAAATAAAAACAAATAACATTGAGCCATAAACAGGAAATATTATCTTTTGAAACATTAAAATTGATAACTCCCCAGTAGCATACCTACCTTTAGATATTGAACTTGCAAGGAATTTTGAGCTGATGACTTTGTCTGCAAGTGGCAATTAACAAGAGACTGTAGGCCTTTGGTGCAAAGGAAACGGCAAAGTATGCATCTTTGGTGCGCATTAGTACAATTAAGATATTTTCCGAAATTGCCTCAGCATGAAATGAAATCAGACATTTATCGCTGTTGGAAAATCAACTAGATAAAATGAACAAACAACAAAAGACTTTATTTACAGGAGGAGGAATGCTTAAAAGAACACTTAATTAGATTTTTTTGTAATCGACTTGATATGAAATGTATACAGATCAAACCTTTTATAGGCTTTAGGAACATATGTTTTCTACTAATTTATTAAAACCTAAATGCATCACAATTAAATAAGAACATAACTTCAAATATAACTTAACTAATCTATTAATGAAATAATAAATAAAGTTTAAGTTTCTAACACCCCCCTTAAACTTGATTTATTATAACTCCGAGTAAACTTCGAAACTTCAAGAATAAATCAATCTTTAATGGCTTGGTGAATATATCGGCAATTTGATCGTGAGACTTTGTGAACTTTAACTCCACATACTTCTTATCAACACAATCTCGAATAAAATGATACTTCATATCGATGTGCTTGCTACGACATGAAAAACTGGATTATTGGCCAAAGACAATGCCAACATATTATCAACAAAAATCTCCGTCAGATCACCTTGTTTCAAATAAACCTCCTTTAACAAATTTCTTAGTCAAATTGCTTGACTAACACCTGATGCAATAGCAACATATTCAGCTTCACAACTTGAAAGCATAACAATTGATTGCTTCTTCGATGACCACGTAAAAGTTGTATCACCCATGAAGACTACATGACCGCTTGTGCTCTTTCTATCATCCACATCTCCACCCCAATCACTCTCACTATAACCAATAAGTTTGTAATCAGTCAAGTGTTTGTAAAATATGCCATAATAAATGGTACCTTTTACATACCGTAAGATTCTCTTTGCTGCCTTCATATGTGTTGAGGTCGGGTTTTCCATGTAACGACTAACAAGACTCGTCTCAAATAAAATATCGGGGCTTGTGCATGTCAAATACCTCAAGCTTCCAACAATGCTCTTGTAAAGAGTTGAATCAACTTTTTCTCCATCATCAAATCTTGACAATTTTATTCCACAATTAACGGAGGTGCTAACCGGCTTCGAGTCTTCCATTTTAAATCTTTCAAGAATCTTTTTAGCATAAGCTTCTTAAGAGATGAAAATTCCATCTTCTTGTTGTTTTACTTCAATGCCAAGATAATAAGTCATGAACCCGATATCCGTCATCTCAAACTCTTTTGCCATAGTCATTTTGAGCTAATCAAATAATATTTGATTGTTTCCTATAAAAATCAGATCATCAACATATAGGCAAACAATCAAAATATCACCATTAGAATTCACCTTGCGATATAACACATGTTCATAAGGACACTTGATAAACCTATTACTTTGAAGGAATTTATCAAGTCTCGAATTCCATGCCCTTGGAGCTTGCTTTAAACCATACAAAGTTTTCTTCAATTTCAACACTTTCTGTTCATGCCCTTTCATAACATATGTAGGAGGTTGTAGTATGTAGACATCTGCTTCTAGATATCTGTTCAAGAACGCCGATTTCACATCCATTTGGTGAATTTTCCAATTATTTTGCTCAACCATAGAGATAATCAGTCTAATTGTTTCAAAACGAGCTATATGTGCAAAAACTTCATCATAATCAACTCTATGTTTTTGACTGTATCCTTTAGCTACCAACCTGCCTTGTAGCGTTCAATTTCACCATTTGCATTTCTCTTTTCTTTAAATATCCACTTGACTCCAATTGGCTATTGATTGTCAAGAAGTGTGGCTAATTCCCAAGTTTCATTGTTTTCAATGGCTTCAATTTTCTCATCCATGGCTTTCTTCCATTTCTCATCTCGAATGGTATCATCAAAACCTACAATCGCATGATCAGCAAATAAACAAAAAAGAGATAATTCTTCAATATAATTAGTTAACTCTTTAGTGTTGTCATAGATTTCCCGCAAACGCTTGTATCGTTGCGGCCCTTCCCTCGAGGATGAAGGTGTTGCTTGACCATGTATTGAAGGTGGACTTGGAGGATGTGTTGCATGAGATGGAATGTTCGAGATTTCTTCCTCATCATCATCAAATGGAGAGATATTATAATTTTCTTATTGCTGAATTTGCCAATTCCAAATGCCTTCTTCATTAAAATAAACATCCCTACTAGTAATCACTTTTCCATTAACTGGGTTGTAGAGTTTGTAGCCTTTCGATCTTAAATAGTAGATAAAGATATATTTCTCACTCTTGTCATCCAATTTGCTCCTCCGTTCTTCTGGAATATGAGAATAAGCAATACTCTCAAATACCTTTAAATGTGACACACTTGGCTTGAACCTACTTCATGCTTCTTGTGGAGTGATATTATGCAAACTCTTTGTTGGACAATAATTCAACAAATACACAGCACATTGAACTGCTTCGGCACAAAATTCTTTTAGCATTTGTTTAGTTTTCAACATGTTTCGTGCCATTTCCATAACAGTTCTATTCTTCCTCTCTACAACACCATTTTGTTGAGATGACATAGGAACAGTCAACGAATGATAAATACCATGATCTTCACAAAACTTCTTAAATAAATTCGATGTATACTCTCCTCCTTGAACTGAGCATAAGGATTTGATTTTTAGCCACTTTGATTTTCAACTATCGCCTTGAAATTCTTGAAAGCCTCCAATGCATTGGATTTTTCTCCAAGAAAATAAGACCATGTTTTTCGAGAAAAATCATCAATGAATAGCATGAAATAATTACTTTTACCAAATGATGCCGGTTTAATTACTTTTACAAAGATCCGTATGCACCAATTTAAGTGGCTTTGTTGCTCGAAAACTTGTTTTTTTTGGAAAAAATTTCCGAGATTGCTTTCCTTAAAGACATCCTTCACAAAATTGATTTGGATGGACATATGGTAGCCCCTTAACCATGTCACTTCTTCCCAAGAGATTCAAACTATCAAAATTTAGATGTCCGAGTCTCAAATGCCGTATCCATGCGGAATCATTAATACTTGCCTTCAAGTATTTAGCTTCTCCATTTTTAATGTTCAACGAGAACATTCTATTCTTCGTCATCGGCACCATTGCAATCAAATTTTGACCTCGATCACAGATTGTCATGTGATTATCACTCATTCAGATGTCATATCCCTTCTCTAAAAGTTGGCCTAAACTCAAGATGTTTTATTGCATAGCGGCACGTAATAGACATTAGAAATAAATTGGTGCTCTCCATTCTTCATTTGGATAAATATTTTACCTTTCCCTTTGACTTGGACCTTTGATTCATCTCCAAAAGTCACTTGGCCATAAATAACTTGGTGCTCTCCATTCTTCATTTGGATAAATATTTTACCTTTCCCTTTGACTTAGACCTTTGATTCATCTCCAAAAGTCACTTGGCCATCGAGTTCTTCAAGTTTCATAAAAATAGATCTATCTCCGCACATATGATTGCTTACACCGATGTCTAAATACCACGAAGTGGTACATTCTCCTTGTGTTTTATATGCCAAAAGCAATATTCATTTGCCTTTGTTTTCATGTTCAACATAATTGGACGTCTTATCCATATTCATACTCTGGCACTCCCATGCATAATGGCCAAACTTGTGACAATTGTAGCACTCAATTTGCGACTTGTCAAATCTCCTACCATTATTTCTTCTTCCTCCTCTTTGTGAAGTTTGTCCTCCTCTTCCTCTTGTATTATATGATTGATGGAAACTCACATCATCGTTGGCTACATGTTGGAAATTTCTCTCACCTCGTCCACGACCTCTTCCACGTCCTCTACCCCTTTGTCTTCTAGTATTCCTTTCTTCATTCTCCTTCAAGGAAATATTTGTTTTCAAGACTTGTTCTACCTGCTCTTACTTTTTCTTTAACAACTTCTCCTCGTGAGCTTGCAATATGCCTACAATTTCGTCAATAGTCATTGCATCCAAATCTTTCGATTCTTCAATAGCCACCACGATGAAATTGAACTTTCATGTAATGACCGAAGAACTTTCTCGATCACTTGAAGATCACTCATTTCTTCCCCATATCTTTTCATCTCATTGATTACCACCAACACTCGTGAAGAATAATCCGAAATTGATTCAGATTCTTTCATCAACAAGGCCTCGTATTCTCGTCTCAAAGATTGGAGCTGAACCTTCTTAACTTTGTCAACTTCTTTATATGTGGTTTAAAAAATTTTCCACGCTTTATTTGCAGTTGAAGCATTTGAAACTCTTTGAAAAATCGTATCATCAAGTGCTTGATGAATCATGCAAAGAGTCTTTTGATCTTTCTTCTTAGTCGCGTGTTGCAAGTCTCTTTGGGCTTGAGACATACCTTCTTCTACTTGAAGTTCAAAATCATTTTCTACCAAATCCCTCAAATCTTGACTTCCAAGATAAGTTTTCATACGAATACACCGCGAACTATAATTATCTTTGGTGAGTCGAGGAACGGGAAGAGAATTGTTGTTTGCCATTTTATTTTTCACACTTCTATAACCTTTCTCTGATACCACTTTTGTTGAAAAACTAATTAGATAAAATGAACAAACAACAAAAGACTTTATTTACAAGAGGAGAAATGCTTAAAAGAACACTCAATTAGATTTCTTGTAATCGACTGGATATGAAATGTATACAAATCAAACTTTTTATAGGCTTTAGGAACACACGTTTTCTACTAACTTATTAAAATCTAAATGCATCACAATTAAATAAGAACATAACTTAACTATCTTATTAATGAAATAATAAATAAAGTTTAAGTTTCTAACAGTTGCAAAAGCTATACATATTCGAAAAGATGAAAACAAATCTAAGTTATTAGAACTGTTCTTTAGCATTATCATGAGAATGGTGGCTGGAAGTGATATCCCGGAGGAGATCAGAACGAGGAGGGAAAGCATTTCCGGGAAAATATGTTTTTACAAGTCGCATCAAATATCCATATATATCTTACATATGTACAAATTTTTTCTTCCAAGGTTACTGTCCATCTTCTCACAATTTTCTGTTCCTTAGACCAGCGTCTTTATCATTTTGCCCTTACTTTTTTTTCAATCAATTTCCTATTTTACCCCCAGCTCCTCATTTTCTCTCCCGTTCTCCCTCTCTACCGTTTCTCCCAGAAAATCTGCACTTGAAGCTGTCACAATTGGGTCTGAAATTTTTAAGGGAAAATTCACGTCGGTGACTCCACATGTCCTCGCATCTGATCCTTATTGTTTTCCATCGTTTTTCTTTGCTTAATTTTCAAATTTTGTGGTTTTTGTTCAGGTTTCCCGTCCTGCGAAGTGCTACGATCTGTTTTGTTGGAGCCGAAGGTGAAATTTTTTTCGCCTTTTTGTCGGGTTTGGTTTGAGTTGTTGTGAATGGTGTAGATTTTTCATTTTTATTTTTGTTTACGATCCTTATTGTTTCAGTTGCTTCATTTTCAGTTGAAGTGCTAATGCAGATCTGTTTTGTTATCGTGTTGTTTTGATATCCAATTGCTATTTTGTGTAATTGAGAGGTTAATTGAAATTTAGGGTCTTTTTGGGGCTTTCATTATGGATTAAGATTTGGGTAATGCTGATTCTAAATGGGTGAATGTTCAACGAAATTTGATTATTCATTTGAATATTCAGCTCCTATAAGTTAATTAATTCATAAATTTTGCCTCTTTGCACTTGATCTGGTAAAAATAAGATCACAGACATAGAAGGCTGATTGTGTTTCCTTATTTATTTCTATTTGCCGAGAATTTTGGTTGCAAATACTAATCTAACTTCAGTTATTGGATCTTGTAGATTATGTTCTTAATATTATACACAGAATCTATGTTCATTTGATTCTTATTTGAAGTTATTATGCTCTGGAATTTGTGCCCCTTAAATGTAGTAGTAGAATAAAGACAATGCATATTGGAATATAGCTTTCAAGGAAGAAGTTTGAAAAGAAGAAAAGCAACATGACTAATGTAATTTAGGGCTGTCAATCAACAGATTATTACCGCGCGAGTATGCTAAGATGAAGCTTTTGAAATTATATCAACTTCCTTTGCAATTAGAAATCATCAGCACTTGCTGATTGAATTTTTTTTTCTACGAGTTACGAGCGTTGAACTCTTAGATCTAGTGTCAGTTGCTATGTGGAAAATTAACGGACTGGTCTGGATTGTGATGGCTAATATTGACAATACAAGACCTTAATTTTTTTAAAGAACAATAATTCATTTGGACTGTGCTTGAGTGAACCTTGTGCTGCTGGATAATTGTTATTATTAACTTGAGTGTTTTATGAGGACTGTTGCTTTCCAATATCATTTAGTTAGGCGGCAGACAAATTTAGTGACATCACAAACAACTTATTTGCTAATAAGTTGGTTCCCTGTATGCTTATACTATTTCCAAATTTTTTTGGAATAGGGCTCGGTTTGCTTAAACAACTTGATTCTCTTATTTATGATAATGTAATTCATTTTCAGTTATCAAGTGCAACCCACATTGTTTTTCTTGCAGACTTCACTTATTGCATTGCATTATACTGCCCTGTAAAGGTTGTCATTTGTTCCTGATAACTCTCTGAATTAGCTACTTTTCCTCCATTTACATAATTATGAATTTGCAGTTTTCTCATGATAACTAATTCTGTAGATTTTGAAGTAGTTACTTTGTTGCTGACAATGTTCTTGATGAAATCATATTTGGGTACCCAAGACAAAAAGGTGGCGTGCAATCAAGGGAGCTACTTGCTTCAAGACTCCCAAAACCTATGTCCTCGGTGTGTTCATATTAACAAAGCGTAAGAAGGCAATTGTTACATTTTTCTGCCTTCTCTATTAAATGGTGACTTATATTATGTTTTGCATGTATACATCTAATTAATGTTTTCATCAGACTATGACTATCTGGTTGGTTTGACTAGAATCCCTTTGGACAAAGATCCACATTCTCTAAGTGGTGGCCACAAATGTAGGCTTGTGCTAGCAATTCATTTAGTAAGAATCATTCGTTTCTTGATGACATTCTGTGTATGTTTGTGCAATTAGAAATAGAGTAGAGGGGCATTTGTGCATTCATGTATATGCTTATGTTCTTCATACTGAGATGTCAATGTGTCCTTTATGTGCAATGTCTGGAATCATTAAGTAATGCTTCCACAATTGTGAGCTGAGAGAATCTATTCATCTACAGCATTATCACTTTCAAAGTGGTAGGTCTTTTCTGTTTCCATGATTTTAACCTTCAGGGGTTCATGGAGCTAGCTTCCTGTGCCAACTGCCTGTCCTTTAGATTCATT
>CAVNYN010227555.1:0-13939 GCA_963692815.1 Nyctanthes arbor-tristis
ATAATCCCCGCATACCCAAGCAAAAAAAGACAATCAACATCAACAACAAAGTAAAACACAAAGAAGCAAAAACAGACATCCAAGAAACACGAAAGAGCAAACTGAAAAGGAACCATGTCAAGAAACCCAAAGCAAAAATCCAGATTCCACCATAATCCAGTCTTCTGAAGTCTGAACCACAAACATATTCCCATATGTCTCCGAAAGTATTCAGAAAAGTCCCACATTTGAGAACCCCTGAGTCAAACTCCTAATGAAACGTTGTTTCTTAAGCCTTGTCTTTTCAAAATAATCACACTTGTATTCTCGCTTTCATGTTAACTTTGGTTACAAACAATGCCCTTAATTTACTTTTTTTAGATTCTTTTTTTTTAAGAGCATTGCAAACAATACATATTTACTTGTTTTTTACATCTAAGTTGATTAAAAAAACAAAAACAAAAACAATAATGTTATAAACTAGAAGAAAAGAATAGAAAAATAGAGAGAAAAGTTGAATAGAAAACTCGTGAATTGTATATCATTATGAGAACCAGAGCAAGCTATTTATAGGTTTCAGAGGTACAATAGTCATTCATTAGATACAATAATTATTTATAATACTTCCCCTTGAATGACTATTCTATACAATAATTGTCTCATCAAAAACCTTGTTTAGGAAAAATCTGTTAAACTAAGGAAAAAAGAATACAATTACTTATGATCAACTTTAGAGTGTCCAAGTGCTGCCTCATTAAAATCTTGCCAGAAAAACCCAGTGGGGTAAAAACTGATCGAAGGAAAAAGAGTATAGCTGCTCCCTGATTTCGGCCACAATAGTTCTCATGCTTAGCCATCTACATCTCTCCAATATATATCTTCAATACTTTGAAATATATTATGTTTCAGGTAGTATCAACTCTTCAGGAGTTTTATACCGAGGGTTAATATCATATATGTCACATATATTTATCGCTCTTCCGATCTCCTCGTTAAAACCTTACAAGAAAAAACCCATTGGGAAAAAATCCAAGTGAAGGAAAAAAGTACATTATTCTTTGGATACGTTATCAATGTTGCCTCATGAAAAACCTTGTTAGGAAAACACATTGGGACAAAACCTTAGTAAAGGAAAAAAAGAGTACAACGCGTATCACCCTCATATTAACCGGCAATGTATACAACAACTTTAAGTTCTTTATATGCTTCATTCAAGCATATCAAATCGGAAGAGCGTCGTGTATTTTCATATGTTGCTAGTCAAATGAAACTTCAGGTTTCAATAACATCCACCGCATATTTAATGCTCTTTTAATATAACTATCGATCGTCATATTATTGACATTGTAACAATTTGCATGATTCTTTTTATCTTAGCTAGTATTCAATGTCAACAATTTTGATGAAATTGATTCATCATCCTCACTATTTATTGAGCTCATGAGCATGTGTAGTCGACTATTATTTCTTGTCGATTCTATCTGATCTCAGTATAGACATAACTTATTGAGATCTGTTTATCTCAATAATTTTAGGTACTTGAGCCTCTTTAGGCACTTTTTAATTAGTTTTGTAGTTTTGTCTATATACTCTTCTAGAGTATATATGCCTCAATAAGACCATCACAGATATCTGCTCCATACTCTCTTATAGATATTTATTTTGGAATCGACCACGTCATGCTTCAAGCATATTATTAATATCTCAAATCCTTTTATAGGATTTTATATCAATCCAAGATGGATCATCTAATATAGTATATCTATTGGTAACTATGTAGTCAATAATTTGAAATGCATACTATTACAAACTTCAAGTTTGCATTATACATGCGAGAATTACAATTACGCATTTCGTGTACTTATTACCAACTATCAATTCCTCCCCCTAATGCTGAGAAGACTATTCAATTTACAAAACTATCCAAAAACATAATATAATATATCATCCTTCATGGATAAAGTATATAAATAGGGATTCAAATCCGTCATATATTCTCAACATTATAATGGCACATGGTGAAGCGACTATACATATCGCGCTTATCATCTTTAGATGGAGGCTTTTGACTGTAAGTCAAATATAGGGAATGTCATATACTCTATTAGCATGTTATATAAGAATTGCTACAAGTGAAAGATCAATATCACTTAAACACAAATGATTTATTCTCAATTTGGTGTAGCAAATAAATTGAGGCATATAATATTATTTTGCTAAATATAGGCAATTGATATCCCAATCAATATATGAATAATTAATGACTTTTGGGATAAAATTCACTAGCATGATACATGTCTTTTATGATACTTGGAACTTTTCCTCATAATCAATCAATTCAAACAATATTCTCGCAAACTTCTGGTTACGAGTTTGACATGTAACTTTTAGTGGACCCAAATTCATAAATAATCTAAAAAGTCCACATGATGGGTGAGTGGGCCCACATAGTTCGTCCCTAAATATTTTCCAGATATATTTGGAACTCAGTTCCAAATAGCTAGTGATTATTAATAATCAAATTACCTGAGAACTTGCAGCGCACGAGAATTTTTTTTAAATGGAAGAAGCTTCTATTCTTCATATGATTCTCGATAGTTCTTATTATCTACAGCTGGGATGGTCTAAGCGGTCATGTCAAATAATAAAATTTCCATAATATTGAACTTCTGGTCTAATAAATAATTCTATATTTGAACAGTACAACCAAAACTTTTTAAGCAAGAGATGTCAGATTCTCGACCAAAGACATGCCGAAAGATAGAATATTGATGATAAATTATTTATACGAATCATCACTACAGCATGTAATATGGCATAATCCTAAATAGAAGTTGGGAGTTTTGTTTTTATAGACAATAGTCTAGCAATTAATTGAAGACATTTAATAAACAATTCTGCTAAAACATTCTCAGTGTGGACATGAGCAACTGAATATTCAACTTCAATTTCGATTGCCATGCAATAATCGTTGAATGCTTGATATCAAAACTCACCAACACCATCAAGGCAAACTTTCTTGATTCCAAGAATTGAGCTTTTCATTTTTATTCTATGAGCAAGTAGTCTAGCAAACACTGTATTCCTAATAGAAAGTAAACGAACATGAGACCATCTAGTAGAAGTATCAATCAATACTATAAATTAATAAATGGTCCACATAATGGGTATATAAGCCCACATACATCTCCATGAATTCTTCCAAGAAAATTGGAGATTCAATATTAACATTCATACTGAAAGTTTAATGGCTAACTTGTCTTGTATACAAGCAACACATGGGAGAACATATGTTAAAAGAATCTTTTGGTTCTTTATATTGTTTCTATGTGAATTATCTGACATATCAAAATTGCTCATATATACCCAAACTTATCATGCCAATGTATAAAGTTCCTTCGGTCAACGAATTTCAGGTTCGTGATATGGTTTGTCTCAAGTACTTTAATGAATGTATAATATATTCTAGATGGTAGTGTCGAGGATTTTTCCTTTATCTGCTTTCGGCCAGATACAAAGGAATAAATGTAAAAATGTTATTATTTTTTTTTTGCATTATCTCAATGTAATAACCATTGGATATCTTAAAAATTCAGCAAATTTTTTTTGAATTTGCTAAAGTGCATCATCAATATACAATTTAGTATTATTTTTCAAAATAATACAGCTCTTCTGGAGCTTTTGATGACATTCGATGCACCTGATATATAGTATTAACATTATTTTCAGTTAATGTTAATTCAAAAAGTACTTTGTCTTGAATAATAGTGTGTGTAGTTGTATTATCAACTAGAATAATGTAATATGATTAACCACCAATCAAGTTTTCAATATTCCCTTTTGGATCGTCAAAGAAATCAGAAACATCAAAATGAGTCACTATTTGACCATCATAATCAAAGAAATTAGTCTCCACTTTCCTTTTTCCCTTGATTGACTACTAGTTAGAGATCCACAAGGTATTTTGCGGTACGACAGGTAAGTGCCTAATGTCCTTTCATGCTCCCTTTTAGATGAGCTATTATTGTTGGATGCTTTTATGCATCAACTATTAGAGTTTTGTTCATGAGTTTTTCCACGTCTTCACCCACGATTCACAATGAGATGTTGCATCTGCTTCAGGTAATGCAATGAAACCAGTGGGGCATAACTCATGATTTTTCATATATCTTGTGGATCTTTGATGGTAAGATCCTCAACTTTTAGGCTATCGTAGAGATGATAACGAAGGAAACTAAGTTATTTTACACTATCCTTAGATGTGTTTCCTTCTTTTATTGTCTTACTCAAGCCACTTGAAATCAGACGTACTATAGCATCAATGGCCCATGGCAAATAATTTCTGCCAATATGTCACATGCAACTAATTGAAATTTGGTGATATTAGCTATTTGTATAATTTTATGATATGTACAATCGTAAATTCAATGTCAAGGGACATGAATATTTATACTGTCCTTCAGGGAGTATTGTTTCACATATCACCAATATCTATAGCCATTCAAGACATATGCTACTTCAAGAGCATAGTAAAATTTGCTTTTGGAATTAATTTAACTTATGGCTACTTCAGGAGCAATGATCAATATTCTTCAGGAATATTGAATTACCAAATAAATTAAATCTTTAGATCTAATATAAATTGCTCTTTAGGAGCATGTAACATTCTTCATAATATTACAATTAGTCGTGCTACTTCGGGAGCAACAACTTATTTAATCTAACTAAAGTAATTAACTAAAAGTAAGTAATTCAATAACAAATAAATAATGTATATAACGAAAAATAAAAAGAAATAGTTGCTTCATAATGAGCAATATGAAATATTCTTTGGGAATATTTGTTTGCTGTATTTTTCTTCAAGAAAACACGTATCTAAATCTCATATATCGTGCTATTCAAAACCACACCATATTAAATTAGAATATGATGATATCATGTTGTGTTCTTCAAGAATCACAACGTATTAATTCTAATAATCTTTAATACTATTAAGAATTGTAGAATTGTGTTTCTTCAAGAATCACAACAAATCTTATATGACTTTTCTAAAACCAATCATATTCTTTTGGAATATGAGATGCAATTGGTGATTCTTCAGGAACCACAAAAATAATATATGTCAAGTCTCTTCAGGAGCTAATCATATTCTTCTGGAATATGTAGCATAAATTGTGATTCTTTATCGATCACAAAATATAATATCCAAATTACAGTAATCTTCAGGATTATTGATAGATTTTGAACAATCATGTTTCCTCGAGGAACCAAGACTAATAATATATTTTTGGGTGTGTGTGTGTCAGAGCTCTTTCAGAGCTAATCATATTCTTTAAGAACATAAGACATAATAGCGATTCTTCAAAAACTATAATGAATCACAAGAATAATATTTAGATTACAATAATCTTCAGGATTATTGGTGAAACTTTAAAGATCGTGTTTCTTTTGGAAACAACAATAAATATAAATGGATTAAATTATTTCTAAACATTCAAATAACGCAATATATACATCATTCATGCATAGATAGAAATTACTAAACAATAACATATGCATGAGACTAATAACATATATGAGTAATTAATTGCATTAAAAAAATTTAAAAACCATTGATTATCTAATACATCATATGGATTGTTGCAGAAGCAATCCAATGATGTTTTATATCAATGTAAAACCCTTCTTTGCAATCAAGTTACGGCAGAAACGTATTGGATAATAATTCTTTTTTTTTCCCTTTTTGAAACCACTTTTGAGGGGAGTGAGAAAAAATGAGCTGTTCGTGCTGACAACTTATTATAAACTAGATGAAAAGAATAGAAAAATAGAGAGAAAACTCGTGAATTGTATGTCATTATGAGAACCAGAGCAACCTATTTATAGGTGCAAGTCTAGGGTTTCAGAGGTATAATAGTCATTCACTAAATACAATAATTATTTACAACAAAAACAAAACAAAAAGAAAAGAAGCCAAGATCCATGTAATCTAATTGCATGAGCTTCTCAACAACTTTTAGATAAAATTCTCCTCCTATGCACTCCACTTAGGCCATCACCAATCTATATACTCCATTTTATAATAACATCACTACATCATACTAGATTTTGAAAAGGGTAATTAAATTACTACTACGAAAATTACTTTTTGCACGACATTACATCTAAGTGATGCTATTTATCTTGACTGAAGACCAATCTCAGTCTAGTTGGCATCACTACATTGGAGGATGAGTTGATATGTATAAACACATGGGGATCTTTATTTATTCAATAGCCAATAAATAGATTACAAGACTGGAGACAGATCTCTAGTATAGATAAATAGAATTATTCATGATATATCCACCATAAACAACTTATCAGTTTGGTTAATACACCACAATAAATTTACACTAAAATCCTCCCTTTTAAAAGTTTAAAAATAATTATAATTTCATCTTGATTTTCTTTCCTCCCTCGATATTATGTTTAATCTTCCACCGTATTCAATTCGAGACAACTATTGAATCTTCCACCTTATTCAATTCAAGATAACCATTGAAGATTCAACCCACCACAACCATCTCAATTCTCCATCAATTCAAGTTCTTATTAGAGAACTAGAGATTTAAGTGTCACACATGCTCCATCTTCTTTTGTTTCGCTCTAACTTGCTACAAAAATCTAATGTAAAAAAAAATAAGAGAAGCTTTCAAACCTAAATTCTTCAAACTCATTTGTCCATTAAAATAAAAGTCATTTTTTTCTCTATTTGCCTTTAATTTTTATTTTCACTGTTTTGGGTTTTGTTTGGATCCTATTAGGGTACAAAATATCAGGGAATTGGAGATATGTTAGATATTAAAAAAATTGTAATGGAAGACAGAAAAAAGATGAAGGAACAATAATTCATTTTCAATGCAATCTGCCAACGACGAAAATGAATTGAGAGGGAGATAGTAAGTAAAGGAAAATAAAATAATAAAAGAAAAGAAAATGATTAAATCATAATAATTGTGGTGGAAGAAGGGAAAATTTTGTTTTAAGAATACTGAAGTAATGTTATTAATGTAACTAGCTAATCTACCCGTGCGTTGCACAGGAAATATATATACATTTTTAAAACAAACTAAAGCAAATAATTAATTAAACAAAAAAATAAAAGTGATATACATTCATTAACCAGATCACTCGAACTAAAAATTAACTAAAAGAAAAATATCTGCAACTGCCTCCAAAATTGATATTCTATGTTAATTGATCAATTACTGGCAAATATATGTGTGCAATATGAGTTAAATGTTTCATCACCCATTCAACTTAGGCTCGTGTCTTTATTTACCCATCAAACTTTAAAATGTCGAAATTCACTCACTGAACTTTATAAAGTATAGTCTGTTACTCACTCATTAACTTTTAGTTACAATATTTGGATGGAATTGCTGATGTGGCTAATGAAAAACATAAGTGGCATGTATTACCAGTTAAATATGCCAACTAAGAAATCCTTACCTGCCATGTAATCAAACCCGTCCCAAAGATAATCAAACCCGACCACTTCTGTAAACCCATTTAAAATTGACTATCCCCTTAGCAGCTATTCAATATCCCTGCAGCGGGTTGAGACGGCTCAGCAAGCAAATTTGTGAACAAATAGAGTAATACAACTATCCTACCTTCATAAAATTTCCCTTGTAAAAACGTGATTTCTTTGAAAAAACAATCAACACAACTCATGAGGATTCAATCTTCGACTCAATCACCGGACATGACCTTCTTGTGAAAAAGATTAGACGTGTGCTCTTCCGATCTGTTGGTTTACGGCTGCAGCCGCCGTAGCTGTCATTGAGGTGGTTAGATGGATACGGAGGTGGAAATGCGTACAAAGTCCAATGTAAAGTATAGATAGAGAAACCATATATTTTTGTAGAGAGGAGAGATATGTTCTTTATTGTATGTTGAATGCTGCAGAAATCAAGAGGGGGGAGACTATAAGAACAAGAACTTGGGAATTATTTTCTTAGAAAAGGAAAAAAAAAAAAAAGAGTAAGAAAAACGCCCCATTAACCTTGCCAGAAACCATGTTCTAATTTCTTTATCTATTTTAAGTTGAAATCCTGGTTTTACAGTCATGAACAAGAGCGATTTTGAGAGATTAACGGGACATCTGCACCCGAGCCCAATATTAGTTGTTTCTTTTATCACAATTTTATTGGTTAGATGGCACGTTACATGGCCAAGTTAACAGCCGTTTTATGCCACAAATGCATTCCGTTTGCTACATAAGCGATTCAATTCAAAGATTATAACGGAAGGTTAACGAGTGAGTAACGGACAATACTTTATAAAGTTCAGAGGGTAAATTTTGACATTTTAAAGTTCAATGAGTAAATGAAGACGGTAGTCTAAATTGAGTGAGTGTTGAAACATTTAACTCTGTGCAATATATATATAGCTACTTGTATCCTTACCCGATTAGACAGCCTGAAGATTGCTTTTATTATTCAGATATAAAAGGAAAGAGATAGTTACGAATTTAATTGCTACACTTACCAAGTTAAACGCAAAGAAAGATATATTAAGAATTTAATTGATACACTTACTTGGTTAATCGAAATCTAAAGCATTTCTAAATGCCAAAAGTCCTGCCTCAACAAAAAGTCTTGCCTCAACAAGTGGGAGATGATTAAAAATTACTATACAAAATTAAAAGATGTAATAAACAAAATTTTAAAAATTTGAAAAAAAAAAGATTAAGATGAGCAGACAAATAGATTATTAAAAGTTACTACGCAAATTTAAAAAATTAATTCACCACTTAGTTTGTATTATCCGATTATTATTAGGGTAAACGAAAATAAAAAAAGGAAAATAAATGAGATATCAGCTTGACATCATCATGACATCAGATTCCTAATTCTCTTAGGATGCTAGTTTTAGACGGAAAAATTAACTCACCACTTAGTTAGTATTATAAATATATAGAACATATATAGATTTTAAAGTAGGATATCTAATTAAATAAAATAATTATGGTGTGACAAACAGTTATTGTGGTGGTAATATATAATTACCCTATTGAAAAACCTCTCTAACTCTTATATTATAAATCTTATCCAATACATTTTTGTACTATTTTTCTTATCTAACAATTACCATATTTTAAAATTTTAAAAGGGAATTATATTCACACCACACAAATTTATTTCAACTCGACATTTTAAACATTTTCTTTATTTACTTAAATATCCATAGCTAAAGAGTTCAATATATATATATATATATGTCCATAGCTAAAATTACATTAATAACCATTGTTAAATTTAATCCTTTTTTTCTTCCACCATAATCATAATTATCTCAATTTGAATTCTTTTCAATGCCCTTTTTTTTATAATCACTTGCCACAATTAATTTATAATACAACTTGACAACTTTAGAATTTAAAGATTTATTTTCTTTACAGTTTCATTTTTAGTACTTAACTTTTAGACGTTGTTTCATGAAAAATGATTTTAATCTTTTTCTTTTCTTTTAATATATATTGCTTTCTATAAAGTATAAATAGATTTATAATCTTACTTAAGAACACGTGATTGAATTGAAATTAAAAAAATACAATAATAAACGAATGGTGTTAACTAAAAATCTAATTTCAATTTTGTAGGACTGGATTGTTCTAAATTAGAAGTTTTGAAAAATTATACATTTATATTTGAGTTATTTGAAAATTTAGAATATTTATGCTACCAAAAAAAACATTGGAGTATTTTGTTATTCAATTTCAATTTTAAAAAAATTAATTAAATTAAATTAATTAATTAAATCTAATTTGAAAAGTTATAGATGATTTGGGATTCTATTAAATTAAGTTTGAGATATTGTCTTCTAACTCTACATGTGAACTTGTCTTAGTAGTTTGCACTTGAAAATTAGCTCAAATTAATGTTCATGTTGAGAGCTTCGATTTAAGATCTAATTTGTATATACTTTGACTTATGAACAATCTAAAGAAAGACAATTATGTTGTGTTGGATGTAATATATTTACTATTTAGGAATATAAATCTTTGATGTGATTTTATACCTTGAACACACACTTTGATGAATAGATTAGGAATGAGATTTTGGTTGAGGCTCATCCTGCCCCTTATGCGGCATATCCTGGGGGCACAAAGATATACTGAGACTTACGCAATACCTTTTGGTGGAGAAATATGAAAGGAAGTATCGCGAAGTTTGTGGCGAGGTGTATCATGTGTCAGCAAGTTAAGGCTAAGCACCGGAGGCCATCAGGGCTATTGAACCCATTAAAAAATACCAGAATGGAAGTGGGAAAAGATTTCCATGGATTTCGTGGTAGGTCTTCCAAGATCAAAGGGAGGTTATGATGTCATTTGGGCAATAGTAGACCGACTTACGAAATCAACTCATTTTCTACCAGTACGAATGAACTTTAGTTTAGAACAGCTAGTGCAATTGTATGTTAGAGAAATTGTCCGGTTGCATGGAATACTAGCATCGATTGTATCTAATAGGGATCCACAGTTTACTTCAAAGTTTTAGGGAAGCCGCCAGGCAGCTGTGGCAACTAAGTTGAATTTTAGCACAGCCTATCACCCTTAGTCAGATGGTCAGACGAAACGAACAAATCAGACTATGAAGGATATGCTAAGAGCATGTGTCTTGGATTTGGGTGGCAGCTGGGAGAAATGATTGCCATTGGCGGAATTTGCATACAATAATAGCTACCAATCCACTATAGTGATGGCGCTGTACGAAGTTTTATATGGTCGGAAGTGTCGTTCATCCCTATACTTGAACAAAGTGGGCGAAAAAAATTACTGAGGCCGGAAATGATTGGGAAGACAGTAGCTCAAGTTGAAAAGATAAAATTCAGGATTATATCTGCTTAAGACAGACAAAAGAACTATTCTTATAAAAGGAGAAAGGATCTAGAGTTTCAGGTTGGAGAAAATGTGTTTCTCAAAGTGGCTCTAATGAAAAGGGTATTGTGATTAGGTACGAAAAGGAAAATTGAGACCTAGATATATTGGACCCTGTGAGATACTAGAACAAATCGGGAATGTAGCCTACCGGCTAGCCTTGCCACCTGAGTTATCAGTTGTACACAATGTGTTTCACATCTCATTTTTAAAGAAATACCTTCATGATCCGAACCATGTCGTGAATGTAGAGTCAATTAACGTCCAAAAGGATCTATCATATGAAGAAGATCCTATGTACATATTGGACAGAAAAAAACCCATGCCCTTAGAAATCGAGAGGTTGCCACGGTCATGGTCCAGTGGAGTAGGTACGGTAGAGATGAGGCCACCTGGGAGAAAGAAGAGGAGATCCTAGAAAACTGCACATACCTTATAGATCAAGTAAGCCTACTTTTGAGGACGGAATTTTTATTTAGCGGGTAAGGTTGTAATGACCGAGAAATTTTGGAATAAAATTTTATATTTCTTTTATAATACGTGTCGCTACGATTTGCCTAAATTATTTACTTATTTATTTCTAGTCGCGCTCATCTAGTCACAATAAAATCAATTGGAATAAATAAGAACCGAAAATCTTACAAGATTAATTAAATTAGATTTAACTCATAAGCCACACGACTGGACTACTTAAATTATCTGAACCCTATACTAGTCTTGCAACCCAAGAAAAATTAACGTGGGAAAGAATCACAAATATTTCTTTTCCATATTCACCTCAACAAACTACCCAAATTGGACTAGGAAATTTTAACCCGAAACCTATAATTTTCCTTTCCCTTGTTCATAAATTTTTGCACAAAAACCCACAGGAAATCGGTATGCTTTCACTTCACGTGCTTTGGTTTTTGCTCTATGTACTCTTCGTTTCCACTAGTTAGTAATTCAAACATTTATAAGTGTTCTAAAATTTCATCACATATTATATACTACCTTATCCAGTAGATGCATACATGATACAATATATCTTTTACTCATTCATTACACACATACATTCAACAAGTTTTCAGCAGACCATTAGGTGCATTCTCGAGCCGAAGCAAAATGGTTTTCACCCTCTATTCTTCCCCTTTTCATGCCTGCATGTGCACGTAAATTGAACATATATATATATACACACACATATCACCATCTCAGTCTCTGCATTACCCACATCAGCCACCACTCGAATCGCTGGCAGCCGTGAGCTCGCCGGATTCCGTCAAAACCAGCCAACTGTACCCCCTTAAACTCACTGTAAAACCATCACCGAGTCTTACCCACACACCTAGGAGTGTCGCAAGATGATTACCCATCACCCCTCCTGCCATAATTTCATTAGTTGGCGCCGATTTCGTCAATTTCATCGTAGGCACACACGCACGCATTTGATTTGCTGTCTCGAAATTTCATTCCTCTGTTTTCTATTTCTGCCGGATCTTTATATATATAGAAAAGGAAATGGGATTCCGGGATCTTTTCCCCGCTCAAAAAGATTCCAGAATCCCCCATTTTTTATTTTATTTTATTTCTCTTTTGGCTCCTTTAATAAGCTTTTTTGGAATACTACCCACTTCCATTAACTGGAAACTACCCATTAACTTCTTTTCAATTATCAATTTACATTTTAATTTGGAAAACTACCCATTACCAAATTTTTCTTTATTTTTTTCCTATAGAAATGTTCCCTTTTTTCAGTTTCTTCTGGGATCAATTTTTACATGCTTTTGAATTTTGATAAATTCTCATACATGTTTTTGACCACCATAAATATATCTACAAAATATTCCGCTTTGAGATTTGCTTTGGGTATTGAAAATCCATCGTCTTTTTACCATGAGAAAGGGTGATTTATAGACCATTTCATTTGGTTTCATTCATTCTTGCGCACACAAATTCAATGATTAAGCCAACATAACTTAAAAACAGCCATAATATGATATGACATTTATTTAATATTCTTTCACCTGTTTTTTTCAAAATTTATAATTATTTTGTTTTACATTTTAAATTTTATAATAAAAATTGTAATACAATATGATATTTATTTAATATTCTTCCGTTAGTCTCTGGGTTTTCAAAGTTAGCATTCTTTAATTAAAAAATATATATATTATCTATATATTACTAAAGGGAAGATTCCAATCGCAATTTTCCCTCCTTCCTCATATTCTTGAATCTTACTAACGGGAATATTCCAATCGTAGTTTTCTTTTTTCATGTATTTTCTATTGCAAAGATAGGCTGGAAACTGTTCAAACATTTTGAAAGTGGATTGGCAGTTTTTCTCCTCATTGATCACTACCCACATTGTGGGTGACAGTTTTCCTTATGATTTTCCTGGTTTTTACATCTTCTTCTTGCAACGAATTTTTAATTGTTCACATTTCAGATTTACAAATTCTGGTGGAACTTACAAAGTTTTTTTTGGAGATTCTGCTCTATTTCGGCCCTAATAAGTATCTCGGAAGTGGAAATTAATAAAACATTCTGCAAATCGGGAAAAGTTTTAGATTTTCTACAAAGTGGAAACCATACATTACGAGGTAGGGATGCTTTCAATCTATTTTAGGCCAGACTAAAGTTGAAGTAGGGGACAAATCGTATAGTGGCATCAGGTCATGCTCTATTTAGGAATTTTTGTTACGTGATTTTAGAATATATCAGAGTTTGGATTTCATTTTCAGTGTAATTTGATTTTGTTTGGGATTTCATTTTTCTGCGTGATTCAGAGAATGGGTGTTCTTTGGAGATCCCAACATACTTTTGTCAAATGTTTAGCAAGTTTGATTGTGTGTTTATGCTGGGTTTTGTTGCTTACAGATGCAAAAGTATGTGAACGTATCATGTAGATTTAGTAATCATTTTAGATCCTAGATTTGTTATAAGGATCCAGCTGTTTACATTAATGAAACAGATTATTTTCAATTTTTCTTTCTACTGTTTATTCTTTGAAGGAAAACCATTTTTATATATTGTGTTATTGACAACCCA
>CAVNYN010227556.1:0-13084 GCA_963692815.1 Nyctanthes arbor-tristis
TGTTTGGAATTCCAGTAGAGGTCAACTGGGATTCAAATGTGGATTTACTTAATTGTACATGGCCATGATTGAATTGATATGATTCTTGCGTGCACTAAGAGTAGTAGTTTAACTAGTGATAGGGTCCATCTGTGCATTGAAAAATTTTATGCATTGAGATCGATTTTCTGGAAAATAAATCTTTCAAGTAAAAGGTAAATCAAAGGGTTTTGTTATCCACTGAGTACTTTGTACTCATTCCCTTTCTTACTACATTTTTGTAGATGATTGAAGTTATAACATTTGGAAAGCAAGGCAAGCCAGGAGTTGGATTGTGCTCGCGAACGGAAGTAGGATTGTGCACGTAGTGTAAACCTACCTTTGAGGCTACCAAGAATTTAATACTTTTATGCCAACCTCTATAGTGTACATGTTTTTACATCATATAACCTATAGAAAAAAAATGAAGATATAATCTTTATATTGATTTAAATTCTACTTTTAACTATAAAAGTTTTCTAGTGACTTGACGTATTTTAGTAATCAATAAAATATATTTATTAATATAATTTCTTGTCTGTTTTTTATATTTTCTTGAAAAACATAGCTTTAATGTTTTCTTAAAAGTTTAGCAACTTGTTAGTTTGTATAATTAGCTTTATAAGATAAGATCAATGGCATGGTTTTGTACATCCCGTCCCCACAGTTTGATATTGAAGCTTCTGCTACAGAATTTGTTAACTGATATAAGGTATTAGAAAATATTGTAAAATAAGCTTGGGTGTGACACTTCCTCCCCAAAGGCTACAGGAAATGGCAGCCCTTTCAGGCAGCCAAAAAGAGGGAGTTTCCCTCACTCTATTTTTCCTTTTAAAAAAAATATTAATTTTTTTATATTTTACCAAAAATGCTCCTAACTTATCGGAGGAAATGAACGGATTCCGTTGCTAGGGACTTGGGTGGGGATTTCTTGAAAGGTTGAGCACTCACAGAAGGAAAAATAAAGGTTGTGGACGTGATCTATTACTATGTGAAAGATTGGGGATTTTAGGTGTAAATTATCCCTTTAATTATAACTATCAATTTTTAATTCTATTCATTTAATAGAAACAAATTAGAAACAGAAATTACAAAATATGTCTTGAAAGGTTGAAGACCCACAGAAGGAAAAATAAAGGTTGTGGAGGTGATCTATTACTATGTGAAAGGTTGGGGATTTTAGGTGTAAATTATCCCTTTAATTATAACTATCAATTTTGAATTCTACTCATTTAATAGAAACAAATTAAAAACAGAAATTAGAAACTATGTCTTTCTAATATATTTCTTAATCCTTGTGAAAAATGGAACCAAATAATTGGGACATTGGTAGTATTAACTGCATTTACTCTTCTGAAAATATTGATTTATTTATTTTTTAATTTTCACAACTTTCAAGATCAATTGTGAAACCAATACATATTTTATTATTACCTCTGTCTTAAAAAGATAGTCTAATTTTTCTTTTTTATCTGTCTAAAAATATAGTCCAGCTTTCTTTTTAAAAAGTAGTTGAAATATTAGTTTTTTTATATATCTTTATTTAATGTGTATGATTATCCAAAAATTAAAATTTTTAAAGTGAAATAATTAATAAATGAAAGAGTATAATAGTTAAATGATATTAAAATTTATTTTTCTAATACTCTTAAATGCTTTTCTTAATCTATATGAAAAAAGAATATGACCATCTTTTTAGGACAGAGGTAATAGTATCTACATATAATAATAATATAAAGAGGGTGTTGAAAGAATTAAAAAAATTCACTCTTTAAATTTAAAAATGTTTTTTTTCCTCTAATCTAACTACTGTTAAAAGAGGCATTTTTGGTTATGACGAATTCGTATTGGTGGGTAAGCGTTCGGAGAGGAATAGAAGCATTAATTGGCTTAAAAGGGGTAAACCTTGTGAAAGACAAGAAAATGGTGGAATGGGTTTTAGATGTTTGAATGCTTTTAATTTGGCAATGCTCGCTAAACAGGGCTGGAGATTAATTATCTTATTCGAATGGTTGGATAGTAAAGTTCTCAAAGCCCGTTACTATCCGAGAGGCGAATTTTTTGATGCCACGGTCATGTATAATCCTAGTTACACTTCGCGTAGCATATAGGCTACGAGAGATATTTTTTTGGAAGGGTGCAGATGGAGAGTTGGAACTTGGCAGAGAATTAATGTTTGGACTGATCTTTGGATAATGGGGAATGATGGATATAAGCTTGAGACTAGTAAAGATCCGGAATTGCATGATCTACGGGTATGTAATCTCATCAAGTCGGAAACTAGAGAGTGGGATATGGAATTCATTAGGGCTAGTTTCACAGGTAGAGAAGCCGATGAAATTAGCCAAATTCCTATTGCGAATTCACCTTTGCCGGATAATATCATATGGTACTTTAGTAATAGGGAAGATTATTTGGTCAAATCGGGTTATCTGGTAGCCATGGAAGCTAGAGCAGAGAGTGCTAATTGGGCGGGTTCCGAGTTTTTGCGGGAAACTTTGGAGACTCAATGTACCCCAAGCTGAAACTACTAATGTGGCAAGCTTGTAGAGAGTGTTTACCTACTCGAGAACAGCTAGTTAACAAAGGTATGCAGATACAAGAAGAGTGTGTTCATAGTGATAATGGTTTCGAATCAATTTTACATTGTTTGGTTGAATGCCCAGTAGCTCGGGAGTGCTGGAACCTTGTTGGGGTGCATTGGCAGCTAGGGAGAAGCTCAAACTTTGGAGAGTGGTTTTTTATCTATTGAATGAAAAAGATATGGAAAAATTAAGAGTTATTTGTGCCATTGCATGGTCGATTTGGAAACACCAGAACAACAAATTGTGGACGAGAAAGATGACTTCTTGTTTGATGATTGTGGCTCATGGCATTAATTACATACATGACTGGAAAGAGGCACAAAAATGAAAAGAACGTAGTGATCTTGGGATATCACCTGTTTATCGTTGGTTGAAACCTCCTTTAGGTTGGTGAAAATGCGACATTGACGTGCGTATTTTCGTAGAAGGAAAGGTCGGGTTTGGCTGGGTTCTTCGCAATGAAGAAAGGTATCTCAAGTGGTGCCGAATGCAAGTAATGGAAGCTAGATATCGTGCTAAAGAAGTAGAAGGAATTGGTTTTCGAGAAGTATTGAAATGGTTGTCCTCTAGTGGCTACTTTAATGTCATTATCGAGATAGATTCCAAAAGGATGGTTGATGCTCTTCCCAAAGAGGAAGATAATACGGAGTTTGGGATCATCATTCATGACTATAAGGAGCTTTTGAAGGGCGTCTCAACTTTTCAGGTTCACCATATTAGTAGACGAGCTAATATGGTAGCGCGCAATTTAGCTAGACAATCTAGACTCTTTAGTAGTCCTTGCACTTTTAATTATGCACCAAGTTGGCTTCATTCTATTTTGGAGGCATATGTAATTTTAGATGATTCCATTAATGAGAATTATTCCATTTTCTTCCCCCCCAAAAACAAAGTTATTATTATTATTATTTTTTTGCATTGTTTGTTTTTGTTTAACGAGTTTTGCCTATTTTATTTCTTTTCATAATTATTATGATATTATTTTGAAGTTGAAATATATGCAATATTGACGTGAATTTAAAGATCTCAATATGAACATTAATAAAGGAAGCATATTATAAGCATATTCTTCACAAAGTTACCTCAAGTATTTAAAGTAAAAAAATTTACCTTACCTTTTTATCGACATCTCAGTATTTTTAGATTAGCTTATTTGAGTCCGATAATAATATTTATAGGAATTTCTAGTCTAAAAACAATGATTTCTAACAAATCATATCCATGATGTGATAGAATATAGCAAAGACTTGTAACGATAAAAGAATATATGTGTTAAACTTTTGGACTACATTATGAGCATTATTTTTTTTCTTTAATGTTTATTTTTTATATATTATAAAGGAAATGTTGGGGGAGGGGAATTGAACCCTAAACTTAGAGTGTGGGATGTTATATTTAAAGGTGTGTGTTTTGGTTTTGGCATCGGGTTTTGAAAGGACCAGGATCATACCGATTGTTTTTGGTTCTGTCTGGTTTAAGTCTTGCAAACAATAACTTGTTTGTTTCAATCCTAGGTCAGATTTTGATAATAGTTTGGACTTTTTAGATTTGTAAAGAAAATTTTCAAATGCCTAGCTATGAGGAGAAAAAACACATTTAAAAGCTTTTGGACTACATTATGAGCATTATTTTTTTCTTTAATGTTTATTTTTTATATATTATAAGGGAAACGTTGGGGGAGGCAAATTGAGCTCTAAACTTAGAGTGTGGGATGTTATATTTAAAGGTGAGTGTTTTGGTTTTGGCATCGGGTTTTGAAAGGACCAAGATCATACCAATTGTTTTTGGTTTTGTCTGGTTTAAGTCTTGCAAACAATAACTTGTTTGTTTCAATCCTAGTTCGGATTTTGATAATAGTTTGGACTTTTTGGATTTGTAAAGAAAATTTTCAAATGCCTAAATATGAGGAGAAAAAACACATTTAAATACTTAAAAAGTACATATGTACATGAAAAATCAACGTTTATTTTCATATATAAAAACTACTCCATATGTATGAGAATCCTTCTTTTTATGTCTCTCCATGCTATTATTACTACTCAGCTTGTCCATTTTCCCTTCCCAACTATTATGTAGATTTGCTTAAGTATTTCACTTTATTTAATCCAAAATCTATGACATAGAAAAGGGAATACAAAACTAACTGTATTTAGTATACAACAACTACACTACAACTACCTAAATAACTATCTTTTTGGTGTTTCTAGTTTTTATAAGATGCAAAGATATATGAGTTAAGCTATAAAAATAAATAACTTGAGATCATTCTCTTCGCGATCATCTTTCATGGCTTTGTCCTCTGCTCGAGCTTTTTCACTTTTCCCCATTATTATGTGTCAACAGAGAGGAAATACTATTTCATTCGTTTACTATAGCTAATGACATATCCAATTCTCTATTTCACTAGAAGATAATAGTTATATATACTAATACGTGTTGATAGAAACAGAAATTAGTGAGATTTGACTTCCTTGCCCTGTCAATTACTTTCAAAGAACAATCTCAAAACAGATAGGTCTAGTATTAGTAACCTATCCCCAACTTCTGTCCTCTTGATGCTGAGATCTCAATCTAGACGCTCTAACCGATGGCTGGAATTCTATTTTTTGTGATCCTTCCTATGGTCATACAAGATTAAAATTGTGTGACCCAATTCAAGCTTTTCCGAGTTTTCTGGGTTTTATATTGACACTCAAGATTGGACCATAACGGTTCCGGTTTTAACCCCGAGCCCATGTTTTTAAAGTTAAAGCCCGAATCAAAACTATTGAGTTCGGTTTGAGCCTCTCGGGCTCTTTTCTTTTCTTTCTTCCTTTTTTTTATTTTTAGTTTTTTGGGCACATGCCTATTTATATTTAAGCCGGTTTTGATACTTAGACAACTTATTTTATATTTTTCTTTGAATAATGTTATTCATCACCACGAGTTATAGTCACCATCTTATATGTTAATACAGTGTCAATAAATGACAAGTTAAATAAAATGTAGGGATATCAGTGGTGGATTTTCGAGTAACGCGGACTGTAATTAAAAAATTCAATTGTACTAAAAAATTTATTCAAAAATTAAAAATTTTATATAAAAAAATATATTTTTGTTTTTGGCGAGCACGGGCGGCCTCGGCTTGCCCGGGCCTAGATCCCCCAATGGGAACATAGGATGTATTTAAATGGACTTATAATTTAATACCATCTAAATACAGTGATCATCACTAGTAGTGATGAGTAACACTACTCTTATTCGTTTGGCTATTTTCCCCCTTCCGTTGGTCATCTATTTGATCTTTGTGATGTAAGAATAAGGTCGATATATTAATTAACGTTGGTGTTGAAAACGCATAATTCGCTTTGAATGGATTATGTACCAAGTACGTTTTTATTTTTTCAACAATCTTTGGATTCAATACTGCATAATACGTGCAAAGTCAAACAATCAAGGTAATTTGATCAAGAAGATTGGTTGTTAACCAATATAGAGAAAAATGGACAATGAAGTGATGTTTCGGTATCAAAGTTACAAATCGAAATGGACAAAAAGATGTAAATAGGATAAAGATAGTGGTAAAACAAGTTCAATTTCCAACATTGAAAATGCCAGTGGCTAGTCATATTGTATGTTGCAATATTTAGGGTGATCAGTTGTTCAGGTTTGAAGATCTTGATGTATATGATTAAAAAAAAAAAAAATCCAAGCCAACCAATTTAATAACTGTTTTGTTTAGAATAGAAGATTTCCAGAATTTGTATTAATTAGAACTCAAAGACTGAATTTACTGTAGTTGTATTGCCAATGTTATCTCTTCTTCAATGATGTTGTTAGCCCTTTTTTTTGGTCAGTTGTACTACTTCAATATAATTTTTTTGGTCAGTATTTATGCCCGTGCATCCACGATTGTTGCATTAGTTGGAATTAAAACAAAACTAAATTCCAAAGTGAGGAAAATTACAAGAAGAATTTACATGTTGAAAATGATAAGACGAGTGTATGAATTTAGCTAGACCGCTGACTAAATGTCACACCCGACAACAATTTGGCGGAAATTTTGGAATGCGGAACCACGGGAAATATTATCAAGTACACAAATGAGTGGACGATACTTAAGAGCATTCACATTAGTAGTGTTAAATTAAATTATTAATTAGTGAAGTTGATAGTTATCAACTAAAAAAGGTATCTATATTGATTGTGTCAAAGACAATGATATAGCTAGGAGGGGACATCGCGGGCCTGGCCCCCACATCGGAAAAAAAAATTAAAAAAGAAATTAAAAATATATGTATATATATACACATATATATACACATATATATAAAATAATTTAACTGTGTGTGCTATACAGCTTACTTTTCTAGCTCACCCCTCTAATAGCGCATGGCTTCGCTATTGGTTAAATAAGTTATTAAAATAATCTTTTTTGGTTTGTTTTTATGGTGGTTATATTAACACCACATCTTTTACTAATCACATATTTTTAAATCTTTACACGTACACCTTTAACTCACTTCTATCATATCTTTATTTTTAACATTTTATTTTTATGATATTTTGTATCGAATCATATCTTGATTTCTAAATTTTCACTGTAGGAGCTGCCTCAAGTTTTTTAAATAAACAAAAAAAATATACTTAATAATATACAACTACGTATTTTCATATGATTTTCTAGTACACAAATCAAAATGTTTAAATATATCCAATAATTAAGAATATCAGAGGATAATTAAATCAAAGATTCGAGAAAAAATATAGCAAAAATTTTTGGGGGCATAAATGTTATAAGGAACAAAGACTAGGGATGTTCACATTAATAAAATTGTAGTGAAATTAGTAAAAAGAGTGGTGCAGATATAATTAGCCTTGTTATTACTTTAACAATAAAAATTTAATATTGTCTTAAAATTTAATGTTCAAAAAAAAAAATTGTGCTAGGATTTAATGGTTTTGAATTTTTTTATATGTTTAATAAAATTTCACCAATAACTTTTGAATAATAGGGGCCACTTATATTTGAATGGATTTTAGTGATTTTGTTTAAATATTCCAATGTAATACTTTAATAATTGTTATATTTAGCTTGCATACGTGGCATTTAACAGTACCTTAAAATGTCTTTATTACTTATGTTGATAGTTAAATTTAATTAGTAACACTAATGAACATATATTAATTAATATGCATGTATAAGATTTGCACGTGCTCGGATATTTTTAAATTTTATTACTATGCCCATACATACATTTAAAAAATTTGACATTAAAATTTTAATTTATTTATTTTTCTTTTGTTCCTTATAAATTCTACAATTGGAAGTTGGTTACCATAACTTACGATAGATCGGAAGAGGTATCTACAATTCGATACATTTATCTACCAACCTATAGAGAAAGATTTTCATAATTTTCTTCTCTTTTTTCTCTCGTTATGCATGCAATTAGAATTATATATAGATTTTAACAGAAATGATATCCGACCCCTGCGGAGGTAGAGTCACAATTTCGGGTGCACGTGGGCTATAGATTAAAAATTTTGTCAACATGAAACTACACATATTAAGTACTGTCGCGACAGTCACATATCAATAGTAAATAATTTTAACTCTCTCTCCAAAGTGCACGTGATCAAGATCTTTCGTGTAGATTGGATTTGATCGCCTAAAAGGTAGAATGGCGATACATGTTCAAAGTGCCTCAAAGTTTTTAAAATTATTAAAACAGTGGCGATATGTGTTCGAAGTGCCTCAAAATTTTTAAAATTATTAAATAGATATCTTCACCACATCTATAGCAGACGTATTAATACATGTCTAACGTTAAGCAAGTGATCAGAATTGATGTGGTCAATATGTTAATTGTTGGTCCACTTTAAGTGAGTAAGACTGATTTTAACATTTCCATATTGTTTCAAACCAACTAAAAACTAAAATTGGCAGCTTTCAATTATTTGATTTATTTATTTACTATACTTACGTTTTCAAGACACACTTTAAATATAAGATGATGTCTATTTTCAAGAATGGATGCTTAAAAATGATTTTCAAGAGATTTGTTAAAATAACTTATAAAAATAGAGAGGGAATTGGCTCTCCAAAATTGAAGAGCAAAATCCGCACTAAAATTTAATAGCTACAAGTAATACAGTACTTTTATCTTGGTTTAGCAAAATTACGTCTGATTTTATGTGTTGGTGATTAACGGGAAAAATTCTAGCACTCTGATAATATTGTAAATGCAATACTCTTGATCAATCAATATTTTGCATGTGTGTTTCAAAATTCCGATTTAACAATAAATTATTAAGTTTGATGAATTCATATGACGACTCTTGATTTTACTAATAGGGTAGAGTAACTTTTAGAGCAGCAAGCAGAAATTTATTCATAATTAACATATAAAAAATATAAATATTAATTTATAATGAAGGAATAAAATAAAGATTTCTTGTAGGAAAAGTATAAAATATTTACTCAAAGGCAAAATCAATTTTCACTCAAAATCATTTTCAACTACACATTCACTTATTAAAATACAAAAAATTATATTTTACTTATACGCATACATGTTATTATACATGTGTACATATGTAGCAAACATCTAAATTACAAGTACTATAAACTTATAATTTAGATGTGTGTCACGTATTACACGCATGCATAATAATATGCCTATATAAACAAAATAAGATTTCTGTATTAAAATAGTGTTACACAAAAATTCATGACTTTTTCTTGCTTTTCAACCACATTTCTAAAAAAATTGCTTTCAACAAAATTAATCCTTATAAAATCAAAATCATAAAATGTGAAATGTACTATTTTAACATACTCCACATATATAGTCCGCTCGAGATACTTGGGGGAAAAAAATAAAATAAAATTTTCTTACTTCTACGAGCTCCATTCAAAACAAATCAAATGTGTGAATGAGGTGAAATTATCAGGACAACAAATATCTTTTGAGTCACATATTTTTATCGTCACCGCACCTAATCACCCGTACGTCTCCTCGGATGGGACACGTTACAACATGAAGTAACGTAAACAGCGGGCGGATTCGAAAATTTTTTGATATGGGTTAGACTAAAGAAAATTTTTAGATTGACTAACTTGACGTATAAAAAATGTTTTTTTATTACATAAATTTTAATTTTTCTTCTTGGAGGAAGAAATTTTTTTTGTGCACACGTGGTGCAACTAGTGTGAGCCGAGCCCTGCCTTACATCCGTCCATGATCAAGAATAACGCCATTTGGTGCCCGGTCACATGGCAATTAAGTGATATTAATTGGTTGAAATCGAAATATATATATATATATATTATTTAACGTGGACCTCGTTTAAGAGAGCCAAGCGTTATATCGCACACTTAGGTTGTACCATTAGTAGTGCAAGATTCATTCATGCAACAATATCCATCTCTATCTTATCACTCTCACTTTTCTCCTAATTTCTCTTTACATTTATTTGTCAGAAGCTAGCTTGTTAGTTATCTTTATTGCACAAATATTTCATCACATACAATGGGTGTAGAATGCACTTACAGTACATGAGTGGCTGAGTTAAAACCAGTAGGACCTATTTCATTCATTCATATTCATTTACTGCCATAGATCCCGTGTGAAGAGTGTATAACAAATTTCTTGCTTTATTGCACGCTCAAAGACTATATATTCCAAAAGGTGTAATATGTGGGGCAAAAAAAAAAAAAAAAAGAAGAAAGTCAAAACTAATAAAGTGTTTGGTTAGAATTTGGATTATAATCTACTACGCGACATCGTTTTATTGTTTGTGTTTTGTAAAAAGTAAATAATTACGGGTTGACTTTTACCTTTTGAAAAAAGTAAAACCAATGAAATGATACTGTGTGACAGATTATAATCTCGGTAAGTTGGCAAACACTCTGTAAAATTTTAAGCGTAATAGGCCCCGTCTCTCTTGACAATATATTTTCAATTTTAAATGGGTAATTTACACCTAACGAAACCAACCTTTATTTTTCTTTTTGTGGGTCCTCATCCTTTTAGAAAACTCCCATCCAAGTCCCTGGTAATAGAAAACGTCAATTTTCTCTATGAAGTCAAGGGCATTTTTATTAAAATATAAAAAGTAAATATTTTAATTTAAAAAATAAAACAAATAAAAAAAAGAAAAAGGGGGAGTGGGCGTTTTGGCTCCCGGAAATGACAGTAGGAAGGGGGAGTCTACCCCCTTGTGATTGCTACCGGAATGCAGTAGCAAAAAGGCGGGGAGACTCCCCCTCCGCGAAATGGCAGCCCTTTGGCTGTTAGAAATGGTGCTTGCTGTCGGAATACAACAACAAAAGGCGGGGAGACTCCCCCGACAGCCCTTGGCTTCTAAAAATGGCAGCCGCGGCGAGGGGAGTCTCTCCCTCCCCTCCCCCCTTTTTCAAAATTTTAATTTTTTTAAATTAAAATGTTTTTTTTGACGTTTTCTGTTATTAGTGGAAAGAGATTTCTTAAAAGATTGGTGATCCACAAAAGGAAAAATAAAAATTAGGAACGTGATCTATTAATACTTGAAAGGTTAGAGACGTTAAGTGTAAATTACCCCATTTAAATTTCATTAAACAATGGATTAATTTCATAGATCATCCATAATATTTGAGTTAAGAATCAGCTGGGTCCAAACCTTTCGTCCCTAACATTTCATAAATTCAAACGATAAGTCATTTTTGCTGGATTCCGTCAATATTGCCGTTAACTTTTCAATAAAATTACGATTATGCCTTTTAACTCTTTAATTTTAAAAACAATATATCTAAAAATATTTAAAATAATTTAAAAAAAAAAAAGAGAAAACACCCACCCCTCCATCCCCTCCTCCCATGAGCAGCCTCCAGATTGCTGTCGTTTCCTATCCTTTTGAATGAAATCAGGCATTCAAGTGTTCCAGGTCATGAGTTGAGGCTAAAGGTTAGCGTCCCGGTTATGTTGACGCGAAACATTGACCAGTTGTCTAGGTTTTGCTATACTTCAAAGCTGATTGTTACAAGACTTGCAGATCACATAATAGAAGCAAAAATTTTGGATGGTTTCAATAAAGGAAAACAATCTTTATTCCTAGATTGACTTTGACTCCATTTGATTTAAGGTTACCCTTTACTTTTAAGAGAAGATAATTTCCGTTGGCGGTGTGAAGTGTCTTATGCAATGACCATCGACAAAAGTCAGAGTCAATCCTTATATAATGTTGTCATTTTCTTGAAGGAACTTATTTTATGCATGGATAGTTTTATATTAGAGTATTTAGGCTGACAAGCCAAGATGGATTGAAGATTCTTATATGTGATAAATTAAGTTGTACTACAAATTCATTGTATATAAGGAGGTTTTCAGGAATTTGAATTAGTTTTTTTTGTTGGTCTCTATAAGGTGTCTGTGTGTAGGGGTGTGCAAAAAAAACCGAAACCGGTTGAACCGACCCCAAACCGGACCGAACGGGCCGGTCCCGGTCCGGGTTTTGAGCAAAATTAACCGGGTTCGGTTATTTTGTCTCTAAACCGGCCGGGTTCGGTCCGGTCCCGGGTTTTATTTTGAAAACCCGGAAAACCGGTCAAGGACCGGTTTGACCGGTTTTTTAATTTTTTTAATTTTTTTTCTTTTAAGTTTTAATAATCAAATGGAAGGAAGGGAGGTAAGTATTTGCATAATAGGTTGGTCCTATTGATCCAAAGCAAGTACAGAAGTAATTGAATGAACGGAAAGCCTTTAATAAGGTAAAGAAACCCATCCAACGCTCTTCGCCGAGGTACCCCCACCTGCATGAGCTGCTTAATTTGTTTTTTTGGCTTTTAATTTGCTTGTGTTGGTTGGGAGTTGATGCTTTAAATTCTTGAATTTTCTTTGTTAGACATATAACTTGATTTTGTCATTGAAATTGATGCACGAATTGTGAAGAGAATGAGGCAATTAAAAATTGCATTTGCTTGAAACGATTCTCCAGTTGTTTTTTGCATATTGATCACTGTATATTGCTTCTCTAGCCAAGCCAATTATATCATTTCCAACTCCTAAGCCTTTAATGCCTCTTTGGTTGTAAAAATCTTGTAATTTGCAGTTTTTTGCTAAATGTTGCTTAGAAAGTGTCTCTAATGCTAAATGGGCATGGAAACTGAAAAATGTGTGCTGATTTTTATTTATGACTGAATTTATATGCACTTATAAGTTAATATTGTTGTTTACATAATATAGATGATTAAATGGGCATGTTTTGTTCGTAGAATTTTCAGCTCTATGGATAGACAAAAATGGAAACAATGCACCGATTGAACTTGATGTTGATGATTGAATGAGTGGAATTGGTTTGTAAGTAGTACTTAAATTATTATGAATAGTAATTTAAGTAGGCCTAGCCTAGTTTCTCTACTTTTTGTCATATTTGTAATTGTAATGTTTTATCTTTGACATTTTTATTTTTTTCGTAGAAGTTGGAGATTTCGAATCATTGAGATGTGATGTGAAAATTGA
>CAVNYN010227558.1:0-24982 GCA_963692815.1 Nyctanthes arbor-tristis
CTGCTAAAATGGCAAGCGTTTTCATGTTCGAAACACTTTAGAAACTGAAACGCTCTGCAGAAACGTTTCAAAACACTCAAGAAGAGTTTCTTAAATGGCAAATGCCTTCCATTTAGCCTGAATATGTGTTTCATGGGCTGGAATCCGATTAAATCTTCATTAATTTGGAAACTGATACTCCACGGAAACTCTTCAGAAACGTTTCAAAAACTTTTAAAAAGTTTCCTATTTTTAGTTGAAATTCAAAAACTTCTAAGAAAACTGAAAATGTTCTATCTTACCCCTTGTAATTGGTCGCAAATGAACCGTAAGTTGTTGTCAACAAAAATTTTCATATTTGACACTGCTCGCGGAGCCCTTGACTGCCAGAAAAGGATTTACTTTCATGGTAAGTTTTGTTCCCACTTTATTTTTCCAAATTTGGCGGATTTCAACATGAAATATTTGCAATTTTAGTTGGTGATATAATACTGATATACCAATAGCAATAACCGTATTCTTCCAAACTCATGTTGTACATATCTTATTGTCTGTTCAATTATTCTTACAATTTCAGTTGTCTACTATGTAAATCTATACTAGTGATACTACTTTTGCTGTGACATCTAACTATATATACGATTGAGATGAAAGAGATTATTGTGAATATTGAATTATTTGGAATGCACACAAACAGACAAATTCTTCATCTTATTTATTTATTAATATGATATGATTTATCTAATTTAGGTTCACTTGCATCTGAGTAAACTCACTTGATTAAAAATTTGAGAGCTAGCTAAAATGTCATTATACCACATAAGTCTTGACTTTTCCTAACAATATATAATTATGAAATTATTAAATCAATATGAGTTTATATACTGAAACAACATAAAATCATTTATAGATCTATATTTCTTCCGAAAGGATATATAGTGTAGTGAAGAAGAGAAATTTAACATGTTGAGTAAAAAATTAGAAGTAGATTATTAAAACTGAAAGAAGGAAATAATTAATCAATAACCAATAGAATGATAATATTACAAGAAGTAATTATTCAGTAACAAATTAGAAACAATCTTGTTTTTCTTTTTATGAAGTTTATCCTTCCCTCACCAGATTGGTTTCTTCTACATTTTACAACTGCAATGCAAAAAGATCAAATACAAACGCTACAAGCTAGTACATGAATTAATTTGCAAGAAAGTTAAAAATGGAAATTTATCTTATTTTGGAGTGGAGGGCTTGGAAGAACAATCACAGCAAGAACTCTCAAGTTGATGAATCACCTTTCTATGAAAATTCCGGTGGCAAGTGCATGCAGCACACTTGAGAGCCGCTCGGCTTCCTTCTTCTCCGGCCGGCATGAATTCACAGCATCCGTCAACTGCATATTTCCCGATGCTCGCGGCATGGTTCTTCTGGCACTCTTCGTATGTTATGATCCTTCCCTTCATCTGCAAAATCCCACCATTGATCATCTTCATCACTTCCTCCTTGAGGTTCATACTAGAATGCACTGCGATCGATCTTGTTTTCACTCTGGAATTTCCTTGTTTAAATACAAGTTTCAAATCTTGGATTTATGGTTTTTGGGTTGTGGTGTTATTTGGAGAAGCATGCAAGTTGGGAAGAAAAAAGTGGTTGTGTTCACTAGGCTGCAAGGAGGTGGCGTAGCCGGCCGTTTTATTCATTTCACGCCTCCATTGGTAGATTTATATAATAATAATAAAGGGACTTGGGGATGAAAAGGTAGGTACTTCAACGTTAGGTGATAATAATTGGGGGCTCACTGTTCACTATCACGGCTCCCTCCGTTTGCCATTCAATTATGATCAAACTCAATTATACAACGAGAAATATTTCTGACACACGGTATCTCGAGAACATTGTGGTCCAATAGAAAAATATCTTTTCACTTATATTAAAAATAAATAATTTTACTCCTACACAGAAAATGGATACAAACTTCAACACATATATAAATAGGTGTATAGATGTGATCACTATTAATGTAAATGTGGAAAATATGATCCCGTCAAGTGCATCTGCGTCAAATTTTATGTCAAACTTTGTGTTCATGTATCATAACTCATTCTGCAATATTATGAGATTGGTTCTATAAGTTAGTTCTAGAACCAGAGACAACACAATGTCATTTTAGTAATGTCATTTTGGTGAGTTGTTAACTTTTGAAAACTTAATAAAAGTTTGGCTTTTTAATCATGCGCAATTGTAATTAAAAATGTTTTTTATCTAGTGTTTTAGCTCACCCACCCAAGAGAAGGTGGGCCACCACTTGCACGGTGGGGGCCGCCACCCCCTCACACAGAAAGCGCCACATGCGGTTGAGGAAAACCATTTCATTCGGACTCAGAAATAGCCTTCGATTTTTAGTTAACACTTCCTTGTTGAAAAAGAAAATGTGAACATTTTCATATTTTTAAAAGTTACTGAGTTTCAATGAAAAATGTCAATTAGATTAGAAAAAGAGATACAGCCTAAATAGCCTGCATTACTCCATTGCAAATGATCCAACAAACTGAGACCACGAGTCGAAGACATTTCAGTTTATAACTGGGGACCAACCATAATTGCATGCCCAACAGATCTAAGGGAGACATCATAATCCAAACTCTATATTAAGTTCATATTTTGATCCAACCCTCAATCTTGATTGTCTCCAATCAGTATTTTCGGTTGATGTGGGGCGAGGCTTATGTTTTAACCAACATCTATACAACTCGAATGAAAATCACACTCGACCAAACTCAACTATTAAAGCTGATGGCCCAGGCAAGATGACTCTTAAGCTTATCCTACATGTGTTTTATGTGCTCAATGATTTGTGGGCGGAAATACCGGTGTACTTGATCTTGTCAGGTCAAAGAAGTGACAGACCCTAATACACACCCAATTATTGTAGGTACATATAGTTAGAATTCGAAAGGATTTGACACTTCATAGCTTGAATTGTAAAGAGAGTGGACAAAATACATTTCTAAGTACCAGATATGGGGCTTCTAGAGCTCCTGTCGGCGGATCTTAGGCATCCTTTACGTCAGTTCACATTGTGGTAGGACTTCACAGGCGAATGGCTCAGTCTCCACTTGCACACCCAGTACAACCACAATGCACACACTCTATAGCTTTCTCCTCCCGTAAATGCTTAGGGACCCGGCACACACATGTCGTTTGGAAGTTATGATCTCGGGGCTGCATACACCTTAAACAGCAGAGCCTTTCGTAACCAGGCTGCAATTCAGAAACTACTCGTGAGAATTGATTTAACAGTCTACGACACACACAAATAACAGCATGGGCCAATGGTTTTTAATAACATGAATCTTACAGGATTCACAACAGTTGAGAGAGTATTCCATGTGTGTTCCAAAGTTAAAACAGAGGGGGGAAAAAGAAACGAATTGTGTTAATGCATTACACGGTCTCAAATAGCAGAGGCAAATAGCCACAGGGAGAGGTAAATAATTTATTATCTCAATCACATGAACACGTGAAATGAATACATAGAATAACAAGAGGGGGGAGAGGGGATTGCAACCTGGTAAGACTTCAAAGTTCCATTCACCAGATATATAAAAAATTTTAACATGTTTAACAAACCTTTTTCCACTTTGCAATTAAGTTACGGTCTGCGTAGCCCCGCTCCAAGCAGAACTCGTATAGTTCCTTTGAAATCTCCTTCCTCTTGTAATAAAGGTCAAAAATGTAGCGACTCTTCTGATGCACTATTTTAAATATAGGCCACAAGCCTTCACATTTTCTTTTACCATCATTTGGGTCATTCTCAGCTGCACAAAAAAAAAAAAGAAAAAAAATTACAGGAGCATCATTGAGCAAACGACACTCAATTACCAATAGACCCAAGAACAAACAAGAAAGAAGAATACAAAAGATATCCGTAAAATCAAAAACCTTCTCTCATCTTTGCTTGTAGTTCAAGCAGTGTAGGTTCAATCAACTCCCAACCTTCTGGGTAGTTTACTCTGTTTGTCTTCACCTTAGGCATGCTTTCCTCTAAAAGAACAAAGAAAATGTATGATGAGAATTGAGAAATTATGTTCGCATAGAGGAAAAGAGTATCTGATACTGTACTTTCTTGTGTAGCATTGTTTAAACAAAAATGGTCATCCACCAACTAATTCAGTCTGTCTTGCTCATTTCAGTTGTATGTTAAACAAGACTTGCTTATCCTCCAAGTCTAGAAAGGGAATTCACTCTTCTTTAATTTCATGATCAAGTAAAAGTTTCACATTTTGTTCCAAGTGCCAGCGTTACGAAAATTATCCTCCACAAAACACATGCCAGAAAATCTCGTGGCTAAACCCCAGTGAAAAATATAACAGCTATTTGTGATTACAATATGTTGCGATTCAAATTAGTGAACATAAACAAGCATAAAGAGAAGATGCATGAACTTCTTAGCTATTTTTTTATTACAATAAGTTCCAGGTTCAAATTACTGTACATAAACAAGAAGCATAACAAGAAGATGAAAGAACTCCTTAGCTTTTCTTTGTCAAAATCCAGTTTGGGTTATTTAATCAAATTAAAGAAGTTCATTTTGTTACATCAGCTACAGCATTGTAGATGTAGAAAAATTAGTGGCACATTCAAAGATAAAGATGCTGGTTTTTCATCTCCTGAAGGAATAGAAATAACAAAAGTTCTAAACACCATGTACGGTTCTTAAATAGTTTGTAACATTAGGTCACATGATTTATACTTTTGATTCAATTAAATCAGTTGGTCCCAACTTCCTTAAGTTTGCAAAGCTAAACTGACACGGACATTCACATGGGATAATAAATCTGATATCGACATAAAACATCAACTGCGGCATCGTTGTTTCAGTAACACACTTGAATATAATGACTCAAACGAAAAAGACTGTAGTTGAATATACAAATACACATCATAATGAAATTCAACGCAATCAACAGGAGCATGATCTGGCACACACTGGTAACCATAAAGGACGGTTTTAAAGTACGGCAAAGGGTGATTAGGATATTTAAAAAGCGTACTTGTAAAACACATTGAAACAAAGAAACCAATTTGGATACTATCAAAAGGGAGAAACAGAGTGGCAACACTTTTTTGGATCATATTACCTGAGAAATCCTCACAAAGAGGGTAAGATGAAGGGAAGTCCCCCACCCCAACTAAAAAGGCGAGTATAATAATCGTGGTAATTTCACCGACTACGATAGAGGGGCGGCCGGTTCTAAAGGCAAGGATAAACCATAAACAGCCGAAGCAAAAAATTCTGGGGCAATGTTGTCAGAAAATCATATTGCACAAGGAAGATTGCATAAAGAAAGAAAAAGTGAAACAAATTCCAAGTTCGGTTAAGCCCCAAATTCCAAGTTTGGTTAAGCCCCTTCACTGGAACCGACAATTACATAAATGAATCTGAATTTACTTGCCAAGCTTAGTCATGAAGAACTGAAGAGATGAATTACCTTTTAGAAATCAGCACAACACACAGACAAATTTTGGTAGCAGGAGGTGATGAATCCGTCTATTTCTGCTCCTTTTCCTTTTTCGTAAACCCTAATTTGTCTCCGGTTTTATGGTACGCGCAATAATTTTGTCCCCTGCCTACTCCGGGCAAAGTCTCTCTTTGGATGCATTTTCATTTTAATCCTTAAACTTTCTTGGTTAGCAAAATATGCCTTGAATTATTGGGTTTTTTTCACGAATTTTTTACAGAGGCCATGTGGTATCCAATTATGGAGATCATGTACACATATGGTGCCACATGACGCGCACATGACCATCTCCTAAGCTCCACGTGTCAACATGGGTCCCCAATAGTTTTACATATGGTGTCCATGTGTGACAGTAGCGTATATGGCATGTGTGCACATGATCACCATTCAAACTATTCGCAGGAAAATTTTTACAAAATTAAGTACATTTACTATCTTATTCCAAAATAGATTTTTTTTCCAATAACACAATACAATGTGAAATAAGATCTTAAAATCAGTATATTTTATAGAAAAAAAATTGCAAGGGCTTCATTACAAAAATATTTTCCTAATTGGAGACCACGTGCTTTTAGTAGAAAAATTGGTTTATTCAGCACCAACGTTCCTTAAAAAATCACCTAACCCTCTATTAATTTTCTGTTTTAAGATCTAAAAAGAACACGTGATCTTCATAATTGAAAATCACGTGCACATGTGGCGCCACTTGACGTATATGTGACTGTCACATGGGCTTCACGTGTGCACTTGGGTGACCAATGGTTCCATATATGTTACACATATAGCATTTACTTGTGCAGTTATGTATGCACAACATAACACTACGTGTACACGTGGTCTCTATAATTGGAGACCATGTCATCAGGGCCAGACCTGTAATCAACGGGCCCCGAGTGAAGTTTAGAAAATGAGACCCTATAGTGACCAGTTTTCTTTTTTTCTTTTAAATTATGGGTTAAAATGAGCAAAAAATACAGCAATCCTATAATTATTCAATATTAATCAACAAAATAATAATTTAAGTTGTTGAACAAAAAGAAATTACGCAATAATTCGTCAATCAAAAAATAATAGTAAACCCTACTAAAATTTATTTTTTTAACTTTTTTGTGAATGGTTCGGGTTCTGAAAATGAATGTTTGTCTAACATGTTAATATTTATAAAAGTCTTCAAATTTGAAATTACCTTTTTCCTTATTTTCTTGATAGATGAGAAATGTGGAAGAAGATGATTAGAAAACATAGAGACAATTAAGGATATAAAGATTTTAAAATGATAATAAAGATAATTAAAGAGAAATAAAATAATCTTGAAAAAATAGAGTATAAATTATGTAATAATATATATCATTAATAAAAAGAACTATTGAAGAATGTAGATGGGTAATTGGATTGACTTAAAATGGCACATTTCATATTTATATGTGTCACGCTCCTAAATTTATTACCTTATTTTCTCGTATTATCGGCGTTTAACATTAGTGGAAGCATTTGAGAAATAAATCTCCATTTGAAAGTGTTTGGTTGGATTCTCAGAGTATAATATAGATTATAATCTGTCACATAGTATCATTTATTAGTTTCACTTTTTTTAAAAAGTCAAAAAGTGAAAGTCAAGCCGCAATTATTTACTTTTTACAAAAAAACCAATAAAATGATGTCACGTCACAGATTATAATTCAAATTATAATATTAGAAAGTTGCCAAACACTACATAAGAAAAATATTGGAAAATAAATTTACAAACTAATTTTTTTAAATACCCCATTTAATTAAGTATGTGCATTCAATACAATACAATAAACCTAAAAAAAATACCCCTATTTAATTAGAAAATAACACTGAATAAAGAAATAAGACAAAATAAATTAGACAAACAAAAAAAGGAAACTTAGAGCTTGTTTGATGCTCTTTATTTATTAAAATGTAGAGAATTTATAATGAAGAGAGATATATAGAATGTATATTGAGAATGTAAAAAAGTTTAAAATATATAATTATAATTGAAGGCGGAACTTTACATATACAAGTCAAACACTATTATATATGATATCATGTTATTATAACTTTACAATAACCATTGCGGCCACCCACAATGAAACCTCAACCATACACCGAAATTTCGAACACATATATGGATATTCTCCATCCTTGGCTGCAAAGCTTCTTAATTCAATACCTACAGGGTTGTTAGATCGGAAGAGCTATGTAAGTACAACGTACTCAGTGAGTAATAAAATATTTTGATTTACCTTTTATTTAAGAGAGAAAATCATTGAATGTACAAAGCTTTTAGATGCATAAGAGGGTCTTATCATTAGTTAAACTATTACCCGTGATGCGCATACGATTCAAAGATTCAAAATTGCCAAGATCAGGTAGCAAGGCCATAACACCACAAAATTTACCACATAGCCAAAATGACCAAGATCACATAGTATGATCATATTACCACAATGCAAAGCAAAACGAGTAGAGTATTAACAAGTTATTCAAATGAAATAAATTAATTATAATGACGATGCATCAAAAATCTATGCATATCTTATGAAAACGTTATGAATAAAAGAAAAGAAATCAAAGAACCGGTTACTCATCTTTTGAAGATCCCTTGAAAAATACCTTTAAAACCTTGATATTCCTCTATTAAAGTTATTCTTTAGGTTGTAGTCTTATTATATATAGAAGTGGGCTTTTTTCAAGTGAAATACAAAGTATTTAGTGGGTTTTTAGGGTATTTTTCCTTGCCATAATATGATTGGACGAATTTTATCTTTTTTTCATATATGAAGGGTTTAGGATTCACCAAGAAGCAAGATAGGGATGCACATGGAAAGAAGGAGAGAGTGTAGGAGAGGTTAAGGGTTTTTGGAGAATTTAGAGGACCTTTTTGCCTATTTATAATAGTTAGGAGTTAGCTATTTTTAATGATTCTTTGAGTTCCGTTAATCATGTTGTGACAAGTGGCGTGCTTAGCTCTATGTATTCCGTACGAGATGTGGCTTAACCTTGATCATTCGTTTATTATTCAAAAGGCCCTTATACTTTGTGTTATCTTGTAATTAAGTTATCATACTTTGATTTATATTGATCAAGGACCACAATCTTTCTTTGACATCAATTGAGTAACAATTTTGTAATCTTTTAATAAAATTTAGGCAATTATTCTATCATCGTCAAAATAACAGTCTCATAGCTTAATTGATGGTTAAATTTTTCGTGGAATGTCACAATGTGTGTATAGCTAAAAAAGAAAAAAAAAAGAAATTTATGTAATTGGGCCCCTACCTTCTTGGGCCCTAAGCACAAGCATCTTATGCCTACCATCTAGTCTAGCTTTGTAGGTGTGTATATCTAAATATTAGTAAGTACAACGCACAACATATTAAGGAATGCCCATAACTTGTCAGAATAACTTAGAAATTCAAATTTTAATTTAATAACACTATTCGCTTCCGATCTCAAATCGTTATAATGATAATTATGTCGGTTTCATTTTAAAATTCGTTTTAAGTGGTCATTCAGATGTGTATAACTTATGAACGGTTCACCATATAATAAGAGACATTGTTTGATGTGCATGCAGGACTTGGAATGTCACTTTTTATTGACAACAGTTTTTGCTCAATCCCGAAGATATCGAAATCGTTATAAGTTATAATGATAACGAATTCGTTATGAGTTAATTATCCATTATAGTTGTTTGATTAGATGTCTGAATCTCTAAATACTAGTAAATACGACTTACAACACATTAAGAAATACTTATAATTTGTCAAAATAACTTAGACGTTCAAATTTTAATCTAATGACATTATTCACTCAATCACATTCAAATCTTATAACAATAATTATATCTGTTTTATTTTAAAATTCATTTTAAGTGAGCGTCCAGAGGTGCTTAACCCATGAATGGCTCATCATATAATAAAAGACATTTTTTGACGTGCATACGGGACTTGAGAAGTCACATTTTATTCAAGGCTGTCTTCGCTCAAACCTAAAGATATCGAAATCATTATAATAATAACGAAATCGTTTTGAGTTAATTATCTATTGTAGATGTTTAATTAAAAGTGTTCATCTCTAAATACTAGTCAATATGGTTCACAACACATTAGGAAATACTTATGACTTATCAATATAACTCAAAAGTTCAAATATTAATTTAATGACACTATTCACTCAATCAAATTCAAATCGTTGTAACGATAATTATATCGTTTTATTTTAAAATTCATTTTAAGAGATCGTCCAGATGCGTCCAACCCATAAACGACTCACCTTATAATAAAAAAAAAAAAAATTTTGAGAAGCATGCAGTACTTGAAAGGTCCTAAAAATATTGAAATTGTTATAACAATAACAAAATTGTTATGAGTTAATTATCTATTTTAAGTGTTTGATTAAAGGTGCGTATATTTAAACACTAGTCAATACGACTCACAACAGATCGGAAGAGCACAAGACTTGTCAGAATATAATATGAGACATTTTTTGACATGCATCGATGAGCTGAAAAGTTAATTTTTATTCACGGTAGTCTTCGCTCAATCCTAAATATATCAAAATCGTTATAACGATAACGAAATCGTTATGAGTCAATTATCTATTTTAAGTTTTTGATTAGAGGTGTACATTTGTAAATACTAGTCAATACAACTTACAACATATTAAGAAAAGCTCGTGACTATCTATGTCTATGTTTCCGGTGGTGGTCTGCAACTACTGCCGTCTTCTTTCATTGTGTTTATGTCCGTGTTTGTGTCTGCATCGTCTGTTTTCCTTTCTATGTTTTCACTCCAGTATGTTGTTTTCCTTTTTGGTCTTCTTTTGGTTTTGGGCTTCATTAGGCTGAAGCCCACTAAGGGGGACTCAACCATATGAAGGCCTATTAGACCAGGCCTTTTTCTTTGCCCAGTCCATCGGCTTTAATCTTGGGTGCACTTTCCATTGCTATTAATGAAAAAAAAAACTTTTGTTTAAAAAAAAAAAAAAGAAATGCTCATGACTTGTCAAATAACTTAGAAGTTGAAGTTTTAATTTAATGACACTATTTACTCAATCATATTTAAATCATTATAATGATAATTATATCTGTTTTATTTTAAAATTTATTTTAAGTGGTCGTCTAGTGATGTATAACCTATGAACGACTCATTATATGATAAGAGATTGTTTGACATGTATGCATGACTTGAAAGATTATTTTTTTCACGGTAGTCTTTGTTCAATCCTAAATATATCAAAATCGTTATAACGATAACAAAATCATTATGAGTTAATTATCCATTTTCGGTGTTTGATAAGAGGTGTTCATTTTTAAATATTAGTCAATACAACTCACAACACATTAAAAAATGCCTATGACTTATTAGAATAGCTTAGAAGTTCAAACTTTAATTTACTGACACTATTCACTCAATCATATTCAGGTAGTTATAACGATAATTATATCGGTTTCATTTTAAAATTCATTTTAAGTGGTCGTCTATAGGTGTCCAACCAGTGAACAGCTCACCATATAATAGGAGACATTTTTTGACATGCATAAAGGAGTTGAAAGGTTACTTTTTATTCACAGCATTCTTGGCTCAATCCTAAAGATATCGAAATCGTTATAATGATAAAAAATCGTTATGAGTCAATTATCAATTTTAAGTTTTTTATTAGAGGTGTACATCTCTAAATACTAGTCAATACGACTTATAAAATATTAAGAAATGCTCATGACTTGTTAGAATAACTTAGAAATTCAATTTTTAATTTAATGACGCTATTCACTCAATCATATTTAAATTGTTGTAACAATGATTATATCAATTTTATTTTAAAATTCATTTTAAGTGGTCGTCCAATGGTGTATAACCTATGAACAGCTCACTATATAATAAGAGACATTGTTTGACATGCATGCATGGCTTGAAAGGTCATTTGTTTCTCGGTAATTTTCGTTCAATCCTAAAGATATCGAAATCGTTATAACGATAACAAAATCGTTATGAGTTAATTATCCGTTTTTGGTGTTTGATAAGAGGTCTTTATCTTTAAATATTAGTCAATAAAACTTACAACACATTAAAAATGCCTATGACTTGTCAGCATAACTTAGAAGTTCAAAGTTTTAATTTAATGACACTATTTACTCAATCATATTCAGTTCATTATAACGATAATTATATCGGTTTCATTTTAAAATTCATCTTAAGTGGTAGTCTAGATGCATTCAACTGGTGAACGGTTCACCATATAATAAAGGACATTTTTTGACATGTATGCTGGACTTAAAAGGTCAATTTTATTTAAGGTAGTCTTCGCCCAATCCCAAAGCATCAAAATCGTTACAACGATAACGAAATCATTATAAGTTAATTATCCATTTTAGGTGTTTGGTTATATGTGTGCATCTCTAAATACTAACCAATATAACTCATAACATATTAAGAAATGCTTATGACTTGTAAGTATAGCTTAGAAGTTTAAAATTTTAATTTAATGACACAATTTGCTCTATGATATTTTAATCATTATAACAATAATTATATTGTTTTCATTTTGAAATTCATTTTAAGTAGTCATCCAGAGACGTCCAACCCATGAACGACTTACCATTTAATAAAAGACATTTTCTGACATGCATGTTGGACTTTAAAGGTGTCACATTTTATTTGCAGTAGTCTTTGCTCAATACTAAAGATATTTAAAGCATCATAACAATAGCAAAATTATTATGAGTTAATTATCTATTTTAGTGTTTGATTTGAAGTATGCATCTTTAAATACTAGTAAATACGACTCACATGGCATTAAGAAATGCTTATGACTAGTCAAAATAACTTAGAAGCTCATATTTTAATCTAATGACAGTTTTTACTCAATCATATTCATATTGTTGTAGCGATAATAATATCGGTTTTATTTTAAATTTCAATTTAACAGGTCGTCTAGAGATGCTCAACCTGTGAAGGACTCACCATATAATAAAAGACCTTTTTTGACGTGCATACAGGACTTGAAAAAGCAATTTTTATTCACACTAATCTTTGCTCAATCCGAAAGATATCGAAATTATTATAATGATAACGAAATCGTTATGAGTTAATTATCTATTTTAAGTGTTTGATTAGAGGTATGCATATCTAAATACTAGTTAATACGACTTACAATACATTAAGAAATAGTTATGACTTGTAAATATAACTTAGAAGTTCAAATTTTAATTTAATGACACAATTCGCTCAATGATATTTAAATCATTATAACGATAATTATATCGCTTTCATTTTAAAATTTATTTCAAGTGGCCGTCCGGTGGTGTCCAACCAATAACCGGCTCACCATAATAAAAGATATTTTTTGACATGCATGCAGGACTTGACATATCACTTTTTATTCACGGCTATTTTCACTCAATCATAAAGATATCGAAATCATTATAATGATAACAAAATCGTTATAAGTTAATTATCATTTAATTAGAAGTGTTCATCTCTAAATACTAGTCAATATGACTTACAACACATTAAGAAATTCTTATAACTAATCAATATAACTTAGAAGTTTAACTATTAATTTAATGACATTATTCACTCAATCATATTAAAATCATTGCAACAATAATTATATTAGTTTCATTTTAGAATTCATTTTAAGTGGTCATCTAGAGGCGTTCAACCTGTGAACGGCTCATGATATAAGAAAAGAAATTTTTTAATGTGCATGCACGACATGAAAAGTCACTTTTTATTCGCGGCATTATTCACTCAACCCTAAAGATATCGATATCATTATAACGATGATGAAATCGTGATGAGTTAACTATCTATTTTAAGCGTTTGATTAGAGGCGTGTATCTTTAAATATTAGTTAATATGACTCACGACACATTAAGAATGCTCGTGACTTGTCAGAATAACTTAGAAGTTCAAATTTTAATGTAAATGATACTATTCACTCAATCGTATTCAAATTGTAATAATGATAATCAATTATATCGGTTTCATTTTAATATTCATTTCAAGTAGTCGTCTAGAGGTGTCCAACATGTAAATGACGCGCCATATAATAAGAGACTTTTTGTTACATGCATGTAAGAGTTGAAGGTCACTTTTTATTCACAACACTCTTTGTTCAATCCTAAAGATATCGAAATTGTTACGAGTCAATTATCCATTTTATGACCTGTAGTTATCAGGGCCCCAAGCGATATTTAGAACATAGGCCCTCTATAGTCTATAGTGACCAGTTTTCTTTCTTAAAGAAAAAATAAAAATTATGGGTTAAAAATAAAGCAAAAAAATACAACAATCAAAACATAAATTACTCAATAATTCATCAATCAAAAAATAATAGTAAACCCTATTAGAATTTATTTTTTTACTTTTTCTTTGAATGATTTGAGTTCTGAAAACGAATATTTGTCTAATATATTAATATGTTTAGTAGTCTTCAAATTTGAAATTATCTTTTTTCCCATTTTCTTGATAGATAAGAAATATGGAAGAAAATAACTAGAAAATATGGAGAAAATTAAGGAGATAAAGATTTTAAAGAGAAATAAAATAATCTTGAAAAACAGCGTAGACATTCTATAATAATATATATCATTAATAAAAAGAACTATTGAAGAATATAGGTGCGTAATTAAGTTGACTTAAAATGGTGCATTTTAGATTCATATGCGTATAGCCAAAAAAACAAAAAAAAAATTCATGTAATTGGGCCCCGACCTTCTTGGGCCCTAATCACAAACATCTTGTGCCTACCATCAAGTCCGGCCCCTGCATGTCATTTGCAGGGAAAATTGCTGTTTCACTACATATGACTTAACTAATATAATAATAAGCGTGGCGATGGTAGATAGAGGAGCAAGACCGGACACTTGTATGTTCTATCAAGTCTTTCCATTAACTTTTATTTTAACCAATCATATCATTTTTGCACCTTTTTCTTTCTTTTCTTTTTTTTTTTTAACAATGGGATTAATTGAACTTCTAATGTGTTTTCGTGGGACTCTAGTAAATTAAAAAATTTTAATATATCATGTGGGTAGTTAATATACTCCCATATTCATGTAGTAACAAATAGACAGTTGAAAAGAATCCCATATCTTTTTAAATTAACCATGTGATATTGTCACATGTCTATAAGTGTATATTAACATACTTTCATCTGGGTATATGAAAATTTTTGGTATGGTTTCCCAAGACTTTCAAGCATGGACCAATTTCACTATTAGTCCTCAACCTTTCAACATTTATACAATTTTGTCCTCGTTTTTTTTTCATCTCGTGGGTCAGAACCTTCTATATAATGGTAGAGTTTCTTCATTCTGTTAAGTTTCTGTCCATTTTTCTATTAAACCTTATAACGTCGATTTTATCCTTGCATTTTCAAAAGATTGGGGACCAAAAGGTGAAAATTATCTTAGATATAAAAAGAAAATTAAAAAAGAAAAAATTAAAAATAAATATAACTCTTTCCAACCCCATTTCTAAAAAAAGTAATACTAAAAATAAAAAATAATAATAATAATAAAATAACTCTTTCCAATGCCGCCCCACACCACCAGCCTTTAATTGTTCTTCAATTGCATTTCACCATAGATTCATTTCACATAAGAGAGAAGCCTAAAAGAATTCCGATCTATTTTTAAATATTTATAAGAAAAAAATGCAAGAAATATTTATCTTTAACATATTTTTATTTTTATAATTTTATTAATTATGACAACTTATATTAAATGATATTTTTTACTATAAGAATTTCATTGCAAGAGCAGTTTAAATTTTCTTAAAAGATGAAAGTATCATCTTATAAAATACAATTAGATATAGTACACAAACAAAATTTTTTAATATCTCGCATTATTATGAACTTAAGGTGTACTTAAATCAAATATTTAAGAAAAAAATGTAATAAAAATTTACATAAATTTTATGAGGAACAAAGACTATGTATCTTCGCATTAATAAAAATATGGTGTAATAATTATCAAATATGTGGTGTGTATATATTTTTCCTTTAATATATAGTGATAGTAATATATTGATAATGATAAACTACAAGTTACGAGTTCTAAAAAATGCTGACATTACCTACCAAAAACGTTATAAATATCGTAACATATAAAAATTCGTATCAACCACTTTAAAAATAACAAAAACAATGAGTGACATAATAAGAATTAACAAATTAACTGATGTATGACATATATATAGATATAGATATATATATATATAGAGAGAGAGTATAATATATTATCATCACTATATCACTATCACTATATATTAAAGGGAAAATATATTCACAATGCATTATTTAATAATTAAAATATATTTTCATTAACACGCAGATACCTAGTTCTTATAGAACTTAATGTAAGTTTTAGTTTACATTTTATTTTCTTGAATTATTTATTTAAGTATCACCTCATGTTCATAATAATGTGATATATTAAAAAAAAATTTGTTTTTGCACTTTAAAAACATGTAATTGTATATTATAAGATGATATTTTTTATTTTTTAAGAAAATCTAGCTTGCTTTTGCAATAAAATATTTCAGGTACAAGCTATCATAATTAATAAAATTATAAAAATATGATAGAAATAAGTTTTTCTATCATATTTTTTCCTTATAAATATTTTAAAATAAATATTAATTCCGTCGGACTCCTAATTCTTTGGTAAATGAATCCACGAAAAAGTGTAACTGGAGAGCAAACCGAGGCTAGTGTGGGTGGGGTTGCAAAGAATTAATACTTATTTTTATATTTTTTTTTCTTTTTCGATTTTTAACTTCTTTTTATATTTAGGGTAATTTTTATGTTTGATTCCCAACTTTTTGAAAATTTAAGAGTAAAATCATCATTTTGTGGGGGTTAACTGAAAATATAGACGGAAACCTGACGGAATGACAAAATTAGATTATTATATGAAAGGTTGAGATCCACAAGACGAGGGGGAAAAAAAAGAATGAAGACAGTATTATATAAAAGTTGAAAGGTTGGGATAGTGAAATTTACCCTTCAAGAATATATATAGCTCACTAATTACCACCAACTTTATGCACATTTAAGACATCGTTTAAGACGAAACACACACATATATATAAGGGAACTAAGTCTCAGTACCTTTTATACTGCGATATTTTCTCAATTTTTTATTTGGTAAATCTTGAAGTAATTGTTTTTTTTTTTGAACAAAAACTTTGTGAAGATTTGATCATATGACAATTGAGTTTAGCACCCTTACCTTAACCACTTTACCCCATTTTCTTTTGTTAGATATTTTCACTAATAAATTAAAATATCAAATTTAAAAGATCAATTCCGAAATAAACTCTACTCTCTCTTAATTCTTACATTCACCATCTCTGCCGTGTGTGTCTTGGTGAATTTAATGTTATCTGAATGTTTTTTAATGCATTTTATATTTATTTGAATTTTTTTTAGTTTTATTAGGATTTCTGAAAATGTAGCAGACAACTGGTGTTTTTTACATACCCGACTCAAACCACACTACCACATAGCTAATTCAAAATGTGGTACGAGATGGGCATGGAGTAGGGTTGGTAGCAGTGAAATGGGATATGAGGAGACGTATCCGACCAAAACCTTTCCCATTTTCAAATTAATTAAATTGTGATGTTTATCCTATCTCATTTTTTTGCCCCTTAATTTCTAGATTAATTAGATTTGAGAATTTATTCTTTTATTGTGAGATAAATATCGCTTCTTTCTGCAAACACCTCCATATCTAACTGATATATCTGAAAATTTAGATTTAAAGTGTAAAATACGATGCCTTAGATTGGTAATGACTTAATAAGTTAAATGTAAATTATAACACATTTTTTATTTAAATTCTCATCACATTTCATCTTTACAGAAAGTATGCGTAAAAATATTTACAGCAAATATTTTTAATACTTATAATATGTCATTTGACTCATGTTTTATCTTTCATGATCTCCTCTTATATTTTTTGGTTAACTTTAATTATAGAGATGACAAATTTAAATTTAATAATATTGTACATTTGTTGTTAAACTTAGGTTTTTGAATGTATTGAACAATGGTAATAGATTTTTACTATTATTGCATATATACGATAGATTAGATGTAAGACTGTAGATTGTCTTCTGAACGATCTTAAACTTCACGATTACTAAGTCAATTGATCTTATTGATTCAATTAATGTATAATTATGTTTTTATATTTTCTATAAAATTGCAATGTTGCTGATTTATTATGTAACTAATAGTGATATATTAATTTTTTCTACCCGTGCGTAAAATATACCTACTCATTTCAATCTTAATCAAGTAGAGTTGCTTGTAAGAGTTTAATGTGGAACAATACCATATTATGATCTAGACTAGATTTGGAGTCCATTTTAAGAAATGAACCTCGTCAAAAAGGGCAACCGGAGGCTAATTTAAAGGCTGATCGTTTTTATATCAATTTATCCTAAGCCCATTTCATTAGTTAGTCTTGCTATCTTAGGAGTGCTCTCTTGAACTTTCTTCCCGTCTTCAAAAACATTAGTTCACTTGTTTGTCCGTCTCCTATTTTTCCAACAACCACGACACATGTTTTGAGTTGAAAAAGTGTGAATGAGGAAAGTGGAAATATGTTGGGGCTTTATTAAGTGGATCTTGGACTTGACAGTCTTGACTTATGGGGCAAAAAAATAAAATAAAAAAAGGGCTTGAGCTCATTTAAGGGTATGAAGCCGAGTTGATTCTTCTTCTTCACCCTGACTGGAATGATGCATCAATTCAACTTACGAGCATTATTTTAAAAGGCGAGGTTAAATCTCATCACGAGACTCCTTTTTTATGCTTTGACATGCTTTATACCTTGAGACTCAAAGTTTTGAACTTTTTTAAAAGGCATGCGCCCCATGACTCAGGCTTACGCTTCAAGGCGAATGCCTCAAGGAGCGTAATGCATGTGTTTCATTAAATGTTATTACATTTAATTTTCACAATATTATCGTAATAAAACCCAACTACCTTTCTTTCCATCATAGGGTAAATTTCACAAAAGGTCCCCTAACCTTTGCAAAAAGTAACAATTTCATTGTCAACTTTTTTTTTCAAAGCATGTAGGTCCCCTACCTTCCAAAAATAAGCACAAATGGTCCCTACGGGCAATTTCTATCCATTTTTACATTTATATTCTTACAAAATAACCATTTTACTCTTATTTAGAAATAAAAGGAAAATAGTATAAAAGCCTTTTAAAAAAACCAAAAGATTTAAATTAAAGAATGAGAAAATATATTGCTTTCTTTGATTAATTACTCATAACTTTTATCAAGTAACGTCAACATTTTCTTCACTGTTTTGTTAGAGTGGGAAAGGATAAGGCCTCCACTTAACTTGCCTTTAATAATAATAAAAAGAGATTTATCTCTCATTTTTAGCTATATGTAGACACAAAAATTTGGAATGAGAGGAGTTGTAGTGGAAACAAAATGGTTCCTCCTTTTTTAAATATACCAATAATTAACTTTCAATTCTTTTCACAATAAAAATTCATACATTTTTAATCGTTCTAATTTTTATGACTTGAATATCAATGACATCTCAATTATCATTGTTTATTGAGGTTTAAACTTCAGAAAGTTTATTGCCTAAAGTGATTATAACAGTACTGGTGGTGACGTTAGGTAAATGAATAGAAAAATAATATATTAATCAATGTATATGTATAGTTGGTGTTAACTGGGTGGATGGAAAAACAATATACAAATGAATATGTATAATTGTGTTAAAGAGAAAACGACAGAGAGATCAAAATAATTAATTAAAATTTGTGTTCTTACTTTGTAAATTTAAATAACGGGTAAAATTTTCTTTTTAGAAAAAGTGAATAATGAAAATGAACAAAAATAGTATATAGGGACCTTTTGTACTTATTTTTAAAAGGTTGGGGACCTACATGCTTGAAAAAAAATGTTAGAGATGAAGTTGTTACTTTTTACAAAGGTTGGGGATCTTTTGTGAAATTTAACCTTCCTCATATTTCATTTCTTCCTCTCATAGTTGTGTCAAAAATAGTGTGATGACAAATCTAACACTAAAGTTCAATCACAAACAATTTTCAAGAAATAATGGCTTGCACCGCATCAACAATCGCATATATTTGATCAAATATTCTTGCAAATTGAATTTGAGAGTCCAACACGAAATGCGCAAAATCTTATCCCCGCACCAAACTGAAACTTGTCTAAAAATATCGAACTCAACTTAACTCAAAATCTACCTTTTTTTTCCCTGAAACCAACTGAAATTCTACTTGATGACATTCAAGAATAATAATAATAATAATAATAATAATAATAAATGTAAATATTTCTAGCTAAAAGGAATTTGCAAAAAAAGCCACTTTTTAGATCTCTTTTCTAAGGGGTAATTGTTTAATTACCACCACATTACATTATAGACCCACCACAATTAAAAGATAATTCTTATAGCTAGTCTTTCAATCGTGTGTTGTATGGGTAAAAGCTATTTCAGAGTGATTAAAAACAAATTGATTGAAACAAAATTTTCTAAAATTTAGTATCAGAAATAATAAATGAGTTAATATGACAACCTTCTTGTATTTGATGGCCACTTCGAAGTCGCCGTGCACATCCCCAATAATGCAAGTAGGTAGCCACAATTGGTTTCTTTCTTGTATCTAGTTCTTGATGTGTCGAGCTATTAGTTATACAGTGGTATGTTTGTATACATTACGACGAACATCAATTGAGCATGTGTGAACCGGCACATAGCTCGAAACCTTAAGGACTATAGAATTCTTAACTATTTTGGTTGTAATTGTCAATTGCAGTTCCATCCATGCATATTAGTGTCAAACTCTTTCAATTGGATTTTTTAACCTTGAAAGCAAACGTCTTCTTCGTCGTCATCATCACCATCACATATGTCAGGTGGCCTTTGTAGTGGCATTTAATGAAATTTGTATAATCAAATCAATTATTAACATACGTCCCCCACATTGTCCAAGAGGCTCATAAACGAGGACCCAATAAATAAATGCAAATTAATCTACAATAGTTGGTACTTGAGGCACATTTTTGTATTTCTCTTAACTTGGTAGCTAATATTTCCTCTCTATTCTTACACACACACACATGTGTGTGTGTGTGTGTAAGAAGGATTAGGTTTTAGAATATATATCTTGAATCCTCCAAAGAATGTGGAAAGTTTGCAAGCAAAGCAATTTCAATAAGAACGAACCTTGAAGGAGGACCTTAAAAGCTTTCAAACTTCAAACCAAGGACTGAGCGTGTTAATCCTTCATAATCGAGTTTCTGAGGAACAATGGAGATGGAGATCGTCCTTGGTGGAAGAGATAGGAGAGAGAACGTTGAATGTCTTTTCCTATTTTGTTTTCTCTTGGCTAACTCATTTGCCTAGTGGTTATTGTCTAACGTTTATTTGTTGGGAGTCTTCTCTTAGTAAGCGATCATAAACAAACCGCAAAAAGAGCAAAGAAATACTTTTTTATTTTTGGTTAACTAGCAAGTAAATGGGCCGGGGGTAAAAAGGACATTTTACTTAATTTTGCAAGTTATGAAAGTGACTAATGGTAACAATTTTTTTTAAAGAAAAAAGTGGGTTTATAAATAGATTTAAAATTCAAATTTTTTATAGGTGTCAACTTTTAATTGTGTCATATAGAGACAATGATTAAAATGATGTGAGAGTTCACGTCACATCAAATATGTGATTAAATATGATGTTGCCACGCGTCTAAAAATTGAAATTTAAAGGGTTAATTTCACAAAAAGTCTCTAATCTTTGAGTTAAGAATCGATTATGTCCCCAACTTTTTTTTACTCTCCTAGATCTCCAATCTTTTATAAAGATGCACGAAAGGTCCGTTTTTTCACTATTCCGTCAATTTTTTTGAAAAATGATGATTATACCTTTAGTCTATTAATTTTAAAAATAATAAAAAAATTTTAAAAAAAGAAAAAATGCGAAAATGGAGGTGAATACCCCTATTTGCTGTCGGAAACAAGCTGTTTCCGGTAGCAAATAGGGGGATTCACCCCCACAAAACGTTGCAAAAAATTACAGCATTTTTTCTGCCATTTCTGATAGTATTTTTGCTGTTGTTTCCAGCAGCAAAAATTAGAGGGTGAATCCCCCTTTAAAAAAATGTTGCCGTTTCCGATAGCAAAACGAGGGATTCACCCCTCCCTCCAAAAAATTGTTGCCAGAAATGTGCTGCCATTCCTTGTAACATTTTTGCTGTCGAAAATGACAGCAATAATGTGGGGGGTCCCCCAAAAACGACAGCAAATGGGAGATTCACCCCAGACCTTTTTACTGCCAGAAATAGCAGCATTTTTGGGGAGAGAGTGAAACCCCCATTGCTGTCGGAAACGGCGGCAAAAATGTTGCCATGCCATTTCTAACAGTGTTTTGGGTGTGAATCTATCCAATTTACTGCCAGAAACAGCCATCCCGTAGCAAATGGGGAGATTTGGCTGTCGGAAATTGCTGTCGTTTCTGGCGGTTTTTGGAGGAGAGCAAGGGTGGGGTGGTTTTTTTAATTTTTTATTATTTTTAAATATTTTATTTTTAAAATTAATAAGTTAAGGTATAATCGTTATTTTTCAAAAAACAATTGATGGAATAGTAAAAAAATGGACATTTTATGTGTATTTATAAAATGTTAGGGACCTAAGAGAGTGAAAAAAAGGTTGGATACCTAATCGATTCTTAACTCGAAGGTTAAGGACCTTTTGTGAAATTAACCTAAATTTAAATTGATTGATAAATACAATGCATGTTTAATTGGCTGCCAAACAATAGTGTATATTCAACCGTACCATGTAAATTTGGCCATTTTGGGAAATTCCCCATAAAATAATGCTATGTAGCACCTGTGGTACTTAGTACCAGTCTATGTGGCATTGAACGATCTAGTAAAATTAAATGTATAAATAAAGGACCCACTTAATTTAACTTATCATTCAATGCTACCTTGATATAGTGCCAAGCATCAATGATGCTAAGTAGCATTACTCTTCCCCATATTCTAATTAGGTCTCTTTTCTTAGATGTTTTCTTCTATTAACATAACATTTATGAAGTTTTTAACTAAAGGAAAATAGGTAGAAGAACCATTCATATATAGACATCAAATCAAATGGTCCTAACTTTTAGGAACAAAAATTGGAGGGTAACATGGGCATATAAATGACCAAAATCAAGTATCAACTTATGTATATATCTTCATTTTCATTATTTCATTTCATGTCTTCTTTAATTTGATGAAAATAAGCTTCATATATGGTACCGGAAATCATACAAGTCAAAGAGACTAGTGAAATTTGATTACAACGAAATTAGCTAGTCCGGTGGAATCCTTCCTTTCTAACCTTAGTTTTCTGTTTAACCTACTCGATCAGTCAACTTTCAACCCAAAGGTCTCCACAAAGGTTTGTTTTGCCATAGATTGGTGAATTTTGCCAAGCATGTTCCGAGTTGAGTGGTATCTAGTGTTGTTTATCAATTGGGCAAAACAGTGTAAAATACACTGAAAATGCTCAAATTCACTCAATTGTTTTACACTAGGTTTAGGTTACATGGTCAAAATTTAATTAGGACTAGAACTATTATTGAAAATTTCAAGGGTTAACAGATTTTATTTTTTTTATTGTTTGGAGATTGTAAGAATGGGATGATAAGTTGAACCTGAATCAAAAAAACCCGTTAAGGAAGTAAACAAACCAATGGAAAAAGTCTATGTATACATACACATTCTCTAAACTAGTAAGTTTTTACAGAGAATCAATTTTTGATAAATCTAAACCTTACACTGTTTAATTCTGTAAGCTCGGTCTAATTCAAACATCACTGGCAAATGTAGCAGAAAGCATGCGCATGTACACACTTGTTATTGTTGTTGATACCACACGACTACTTTTTTTCATAACAACCCTTGTTACTAAAAATTCTAAATCCTCCTCTTCGAGTTGTACTCGCAAATCTTGTCCAGATGATGATGTAAATTTCAATACAGATAAAGAATTGAATATGACAATTATTTCATATATAAGAGGCAATCACTGATTGGCTAGAATTTAGCACTGATGATCACATATTAATATTTCTAGTACAATTATGAATCATCCCTTCACCCAACTCCCACCTGTTACATTAAAGATAGACAAGAAACTTTTGTTAGCACTACGTACAAATTGACACAAAATTAGGTTGCATCTTTGAATTTGTAGATGATCATATTTGTCACAAACAATTGCTTTATAATACTACGTTTTGGTCACGCTTCGACCTATGAAAATGATCTAATGCTAGATGTCTAGCAGTATAATGCTGTGACAAGTAAAAAGAAATAATTCTCGATAGTTTTTGTTTCTACTTCATCTTACATGGCAAGTTACACAGGTAAGCGTGCTCCTGATCAAATGCCATGTTAGCACCTTTAATCTCCTTTGACGCCTTATGGTATACTTATTCTTTATTTTCGGGATCTCTTTTATCTTCTCAAGGTTAATCTTTTTGACTACAGACTAAGGATCCACCGAGTAGAGGGAGGATGATAATGACAATACATATCCCATGAGGTCATCTCCTTTGGCTATAAACAAGTGGCTGTTTGATTCTCATTATGAAATTAAATTATAATGAGTTGAAATGAGTGGTGGAGATTTAATAGAAATTTAAAATATGTTGTTATAATTGAGTAATTGTCAAATCAGTAGTCAAATCAGTGGTTGATGAAATTATAATGTGATACTAAAAAGAGAATCAAACAAGAAATCATCACATGCTTGTTGGTAAAGGCAACTAATTCATTCTAACTCAACCCCTAATTTCTCGTTTATACGTAATATTTCCCGCACTTTTATTTTATAACCTATTGACTTTATTGTTAGAGCATGTACATTGGCGACCTCCCCCGCCAATGGCATCTTCTAACGGGTTCTCATTGTACACAGGTTACCTACATTGTAGCAACATATGGTTGACTCTGTTGACCCTAAAGAGCTATTTTTCTGGTCAACATTTTTCATATATTTAAATGACAGCAAAATTTTAGGCTATGACTTTTTGCAATCGTTCTTTACTTGAAAGTCAAAAGGCAAATTAAAAATGAATTAAGTCTATATCTTGAGAGAAAAGTGAATTAGTGCATCTTTATATGCTATATATGATAGACATAAGTAACTGTTAGCTTATAATAAATTGGGAAAAATAATTATGGTTGTTCACAAGTATTCAAGATAAGATATGTTAGATCAATTAAAAACTCTCTTCCGATCTCAAGGGTCACATTTATATATAAATATTTTAATTTGAGCAATAAGGAGGAGTATAATAACACTCTTGGAGTATTAAAATTTTATTCCATGAATATATTTATGTTAAACTGTAAAATTAACTAAAGAGATATTTAATGTACTGAAGAAATCAGATCGGAAGAG
>CAVNYN010227564.1:0-22752 GCA_963692815.1 Nyctanthes arbor-tristis
TTTTTTCCCCCAAAAAACTCATAATCGTTACTCAATGTGATCTGTGTAGGTCATGCTTGGTATTCATGACAAACGCAACCACGAGCCATTAACAAACCATTTCTATTTGACATACTTTAACAAGATATGGAATTACATATTACATTTGCTCTTAGCTACTATTAACTACAAGTGCATAATTAGATTTAGTAGTCCCGTTGTAATGTTAGTTGATTGGCATCTTATGGCACCAACTATAGACATGGATCCGGTCTTGCAATACTAACAACTTATAAATACTAATAATGAGGAATGTCATTTATTTTTCTTATCATTCTACTTTAATAGTAGGGCTAACAGTTGGCAACTTGAGGGTGCCCTGGCGTTTTATATAAAGCCAAGTTCATGTGTTGATAACTATCGATCTTAAAAATGAAAAATCTATATATACAGGTCTTCTGAGATCGGAAGAGCTGTAGGCGTTCAGTTTTAGGTTTTGGCTTGGTCTTGCTTATTTCAAAACTAAATGGTCTGGTTCCGTTCAATTTCAGTTAATTATCAGTTTTTCTATTCGATTTAATACAGTTGTCAAAGTATCAAAATGCAGTACATAACATGTCCCACATATAGAAACAAAAATTTTAGTCTGATAATTCTTCATTGTGTAACAAAAGAGGTGCAAAGAACGTGCAAAAGTTGATATAGGTTTCAAAGAATTATAACCATATATGAACCATATAATAATAAATATAATGCGTAAATATTTCTCATATTCTTCGATTTAAGTAACAAGCTAATGTTCCTTTGTTGATCACAAGCAATGGAAGTAAACTTGATCATCGGCAAGTTTGGAATGGAAGTTGGACAACTTGACCTAGAAAGTTCAATATCAATTGTGCACACAATCTTTCAGTCTAAGAATACTAGCTAGGCCATTTGAGCAAACTATTTCTATTTTGAGTAATGCTATTTAGCACCATGGGTGTTTGACACCATATCAACGTGATAATAAATTATGAGTTGAATTAAGTGGATTATTTATTTATTTATTTAATATCAATTATCATTTAATGACACATTGGATGTCATCTAGACTGGTGTCAAGCACTACTGGTGCTACATAGATCGGAAGAGCTTTTCTATTGATTATGTCAAACAAATTTGCATACATAAGACGCACATTTACTGCATAACTCACTATTCCAGTCTCATTTTAAATCATTCTATTTCCATATTAAAACAAAAGTGAAAACATAAATAAGTGACATGTTTGTTGATTGTTACAAATGAAAGCCGAACAACTATACATAGAAAGTCTTTGAAGCTCTTTATTTTTTGAATTTATAAAAGGAATTTATAATGAGTGAAAATAAGTGGCACAGATTTAAATGAACTTTGAAATGTGTGGTGATTGCTGAGTAGTTGTTAAATCAATAATTAAATCACAGTAAGTGCATTTATAAAGAGAATCAAACAACCCCTAATATTAATTACACAGCCAGTATTGAGTGCCACGAACACTAGGCCATTTAGCAAACTATTTCTATTTACAGGCAAAGTAAACTTGCATATAAGACGCGCATATATTGTACAACTCAACATAGAAAGGCTAATATTAAATTGCGCACCCAGTATTGGGTGAATACTTTGCTTCAATACTAGCTTAGTGACATATGTCTGATAATCTTGGCAAATGAAAGCCGGACAAAGTGGACATAGATGTCTTCTTGAGGGTGCTGGCAACCGGCACTATATAAGGGCCCGTTTGGTATTTATTATAAACCAAATGGTTTATAACACATTTTGAATGGTTAAATTTTGAAGGTATGTCGCTTAATTTGATTGGTTAAATTTTAAAAAGTTGTTATTTGATGTGTTTTGGGGGTGAGGTGTCAATGAAAAAATTTGACAAATGTCTCAAGAATTTAAAATTCAAAATGTATTATAAACCATTTGGTTTATAATCAATGCCAAACGGACCCTAAAACGAAGTGACACGTGTTGATAACTACTAATCTTAAAAATGAAAAAACTATAGATGTGATCGTTGGTATCTATATAAGTAACTCAAGATGCTATAAGAATATTAGATTTTCTGTAGAAAAGTCAGACTTTGAGTTTGGATAAGAATGTAGTGCTCCAAACTCAGACACTAAACTCGAAATCCAATCTGTTTCTATAGCCGGACAGATTAGAATATCCAACTTTCTTGCTCAAAACGTGCTATAAACTATGAAATGAAAAAACAAAGAAAAAGAAAAACAAAGAGAAATTAGAAAATAGTAGAAACGAACTAATAGAATTGTCTGTGTTCTTATGAGAATTGAAACCCACTCTTCATATGTAAAAGCTAAAAACCTTTCGCAAATGTATCAAAATCTTTCATTAGTTACCATAATTATTTACGTGCAAGAGTGGTTAATAGAAACTTCAAAGAAATATATGTGCGTGTGTGTGTATATATATATATATATATATATATATATATATGTATAGCATGGAAGAGTAAAACGCGCTTGAGTGACAATGCATAGTTGACATAAAAATGAAGTAAGACAAGTAGATATAGAAGTTATAATTAATTAAGTACAGTCTATTTGTTGCCAAATACTAACCTATATTACCAACCAGAACTATTTTTATTTTAAAATAAAAATGGGTCAAACCAATTATATCAACATATTTCATGAAGCACCCGTGTACTATACGTAAATATCTAGTTTTTCTATGAAATCAAATAGGACTCTATAATATGGAGGTAGTTGTGAATCAGAATCAGCCAAATCAGAAAATCACATGTTATTTCGTGGTCACATACATGTGGCAATTTGTGATTGGTCCTTAGTAGTCGGGCTTCCTTAATGGAGCCTTATTTGACTCTATAGAAAATGGGCATAAATATCTTCCATTTAATCCTCACTTTTCCGTTTCAAGTTCGTTTTCAAAATTTTCATTCAAAAAAGAGGCCCATTAGCATGAACTATTTAATATATTAGAGATATTTTGATATCATATGCTATTTTTTCCTCTCCAGAAGTTGGTAACGCATACTAGTAATATTTACTACGTATAGAAACATAAATTCTCGTCTGATAATTCCTCATTGTGTGCAAAAGAGGTGCAAAGCACGTGGAAAAAATGATTGTAGGTTTCAAAGAATAACTAAGAACTATATATAATATAATATAATGCATAAATATTTCTCATTTTGGGTAAAATACTGAGCTAAAGTTCTTCTTTTCGCCAGCAATGGCAGTAAACTGATCATAGACAATTTTGCAACCCTCACAATTAAAAGAATGAAAGCAAGATACGAAAACATAACCAGAGATAACTACAAGATAGCCATCCAAACTCGATAATTAGCACCGATCAATTTATGTTATAAAGTTAGGATCTTATCACCATCGTTTATTCCAAGTTGTAAATAAGAGAAAAATGAAAAATAAAATCGAATATTGTATTTATCATATGCAATCATAGTGAAAAAAAAAAAAAAAAAAAAAAAAAAAAAAAAAAAAAAAAAAAAGAAACTCTCATGCTACTCTTGATACTTAGTAACAAATGTTCAATGGATCTTGTCAAATTAAAGCTGGACAACTGGACATAGAAAGTTCAATATTAATTGTGCACACATTCTTCAGTCCAAGAGTACTAGGTAGGTCTGTGCATCGGGTCGAGTTAGTGGGGCCAAACCGAACTCGAAACCGAGCCCGACTTGAAATCGGTATATTTTCCAAACTGAGCTTATCTGGGTGAGTTTAGTGATTGTGGGCCGTCAAAAAAACTTTTTAAACCCGGTCCAAAGATAAAACCATAAAACTCCAAACTTGGTAAAAGTTTTCAATATTCTCTAATCCTAGCCGCCTATTATAGAGCCTAGATGGGAAGAATCAGGGAAGCTGCCTCTCCCTCGACCTAATTATTTCCTTCATGAACTGATAATCAACATCTTTTGAGAACGCTTTGTGTGTTGTATCATGTCTGTATCTCTCTGCACATCAAATGGATCTACGAGTTGTACAGGAAATTCCAATGTATTTGCGTTCTGTTTCACCACAAGATCTGAATATTTTGCTTCCTTTTAGTTTTATTCTTTTCTGGTGTGTGTAAACATGCACACATATATATAATGTTACGCAATGGCGGAGTCAGGAACTATTAGAGGATTAGACTAGAATGGTGAACCGTATATTATACACGGCTAAATTACCTTTATATAGAATTTATATTTTGTTATAATATTGCTTCCTTTAAGTCTTTTGTAATAAGAGAATGTGTATTTTAGATTTTTCAGAGTAGATTTAATGAATAGTGATGAGGACCGAAAAATAATTTTTCCAATAATACATAGTCGAGAATGAATGTGGAGAATAATTTATTCTGATAAATAAATATCATCCGCACCCTATCGAATAAGAATGTAAATGCAGGGTAATTCTGAAATTGTGTAAATTTCACATCTTCTCTTTTCCATGGTTTCTTAGTTTTTATACTCAACATGAAATTAATTTTGTAAAAACTCTTCATTTTCATTTCTATTACTTAATAGCACCGTTCTATGAATAAAAATTTAATTAGCTTTACGAAAAGTGAAAATATTGTACGTTTCAATTTGATTCGATTTATGTATATTAATTAATAACATATTTATAAATGAGCAAGTTCTAAACAATAAAATTATGATTATTTAGTTTTACAGATTTCTAAGCATTTTTTGCTAAATATTTTATTCCGTACAACACACTGATATACACTAGTCTTTAAAAAAAGGGTTCAAATGGGTTAACCGGTTTGTTGGGTCCGTTCATTAAGAGGGTCGAGGGTCGATTGAGTCGGGTTTCAGTGAGTCAAAGCATTCAGCCCACTATTCGAACCAACCCACGTTGTGTTCCAACTTTCAAAACTGCAAACCGACCTATAATGACCTACAACCCGACCCAGACCGACCCACTCAGGTCGGATCAGGCGGATTTGGCTGTTTTACGGGTTTTAGCCCCCCACCCACCACCCAAGTGCTAGGCCAATTTAGTAAATTATTTATAGGAAAATTTTCAAAAACTTCTCGCAAATTTTGTAATAAAGCCTCCCACCCTATGTGATGTTTAGGGTTGGGCGTCTAGGTTTCAAGTTTGGATATTAAATTGACCAAACACAAACCAAATATTTCGATTCGCGTTCATTCTTGAAAATGGTAAGCTCTATTTGGGTTCAGTCTCAGTTCGAGCTCAAGTAATACTTCGGGTTTTATTCGAGTTTTTCACATATTTAACGCATAAACAGAAAAAACACTTAAACAGATAAGAACAACAAAAAATTTTAAAATATATATATATAATACACTTAAATGAAAATAATAATTATATGCTAATTTAATGAAGTTAACAAGCAGATGCTAGCGTTTGGCTAATTAACTTTATTTATATTCTAATTTTATGGTTTTATCATAAACTTATAGTATTGTCAAGTAATTAAATAAAAACAACTTACCTTGTACTCATCACAAAGCGTATATATAGAAACCAGTAAAATTCTCATTAAAAAAAAAAGATAAATTCACATCCATACACAAATCTAGAGTTCTATTTTTTGTGTTTGAATGAGATGAGTTTAGTGAAGATGTGATTGCAAAATGAAGGAGATAGTTTTGTGGGTTGAGATAGAATTAATTAAAATTTTGAATTTAAAAATTTTGGGAATAAGAAAAAAAAGAGTTGTGCTACTTGAACAAAAGCACATACAAAAATTCTAACAAAACTAACACGTGGCACAATCTTATTTTTCAACACATCACATCACTTTTACATCAACACCAATCACTTATGACACGTCACTTTTGTCACCTTTTTTGTATCTTCTTTTGTCCACTTAGAATTTTCCAAAAAAATATTCAAATTTTTTCAAGCTTTTCGGTTTTAACTCAAACACAAAGTCCGCCCAAGCCTGTTTGATTTCAAATTCAGATACCCAAAACATGAAAATTTTTACTCACCACCCAATCAAGTTCGAATATATTTGAGCTGGACCCTTTCAGGCTCCAGTCTTCTGCCCAAGCCTAGGGACGTGCATTGATACACGCTAATATGTTAGAATATTTCATTACAAAACCTGCGGTAGCCTCTAAAAAGAAACTCACTATTTATATTTTACGTCCAAATTTGTATGTAAGACCCTTCAAATAAATTTTGTACATAAAATGCACGTACACTACACAACTCTTTATTTTTCATTCTCAATCATTCTATTTCTATATTAAAACAAGATTAAAAACAAAAATATTCTTTAAAAAAAACTGAAAACATAAATGAGTGACAAATGTTCGTTGGCTGTGACAAATAAAGCCGATCAAATGGACATGGGAACGCCAATATTCATTGCACACCTAGTATTGGGTGCCAAGAATATCATTTACTCGTGTTTGTAAAAAAATTTGTAAAAACTTTTCAAAAAATGGCATGACTCTTTGTTTTAACATAAAAATAGAATGAGCGAGAAAAGGAAAGACAGACTTGCTTAGCACGCAATACTGGGTGCACAATTGATGTTGAACGTTATGTCCGGTTGTTCGGTATGCATTTGCCAGGATTATCAAACATACGCCAGGATTAGAGTTTCTATGTTCAGTTATTCAGCTTTCATTTGCCAAGATTAGTAAATGATCGCAAGACAGCAAAATATAAACAAACAAAACCATGAGATAGTCATCCAAACTCAACATTTAGCCCTGATTTTGTCATATAACATGGCTTGGGAGATAATCCCGGCATCAAAACATGTCTACCAAAAAGTTCAATACACAGCTTCACGCATTTAAGCATTCATCCCCGATCTGATAGAAAGTTCTATATCACAGTACACATAGCTTAGTAGTAATCCCCAACGAACAGAAAGTTGTTTATACTTACCATCCCATCCCAGACTAGTTAAGCAGCAGTGCCGCAAGTCCTGCATGTAGTGGCGGTTGCAAGTTCAGCACCACATGAATAGATCGTCATCTCCATTCTTCATTTGTAGCTGTCAAGTAGAAAAAAGCAAAAAGTATGGTCAAATGTTTTAAGCTTATGATCTGCAATCATAGTGAAAGACCAATAGAGAAAAGAAGAAAAAACCTCATTAGGAGTATGCTCTGCTTGGAGTAGACAGCCATTAAAAATGAAGGCAATTGAGTTGACATCCACAGATACAGCTTCAGAGTAAGTTTTCATAAGCTTCCCTAGTCGTGTTGTTCTTTTCATCCTGAAATATTTGTCAAGATGACCCTATAAAAGTAGACACGTTAATCACTTGTTCAAAGAAATGTAGCTGCATCAGGCACTTACAAGCACGAGAAAAGAAGAAATGCAAAAGCATTCAAAGAAATGTAGCTGCATCAGGCACTTACAAGCACGAGAAAAGAAGAAATGCAAAAGCACTGCACATTCTTATGGAGAAACGTAGAAACATCAATAGCTACTACGATAAAAAATAGTTAAAAATCTGTTATTTATCGAATAATGAGAATCCCTAATGACTAAATTTTACAAGGAAGTTATAAAGCCTTAAATGGATGCTGATATCATCACTGTCATTATCAATAACTAAAGCCCATTTTACCCCCAATAGGAGTCTTTTACAATGTACATATGGCAAAAATCACCTCTAAATTCATTTAGAAAACCGTAAAACTTTTTGGCCGTTTCTTCCCACGTCATAAATGATACACGGGCTCATGCATACATCATTGTTTCTTCTCTTTGATTACAAAATTTGTGCTCATTTACTTGGCAAACTGGATCTGTAGTTACCTTTTAGAAGTCAAAGGAAAACTAAAGGACAGGTGTGTGCTATAATAACTAATTGCTTATTTGACAAAACCATTACCTATGTCTTACAAAGATTTGTTGAAAATTTAATTTCTTAATCACCCGTTGCCTTGCCTTTGAATTTACAGATTGCCAATATCTGTTCCACAACTTTCCTCTTTTTTATGGAAAACACATTTGGGGGAAAGAGAGTTTACTAAATACAAAATTTTAAACGCGTCACATGCAATGCACGTGCCCACACTAGTAGTTATCAACATAAAATTTACAAAAGAAATTCAAACTCAATCAGTCAAAACAAACAAAAGAAAGAAGTAAATCGGGCTGGACATAAAAAACATGAAACTACAGGTAACCACCAACTCAAATTTGTTACACTCACGATTTCTATTTTATTTCATTACTATAATTATAATCTATTTTTATATAATTTAGAAAGAGTTAAATATGCAGTTTAGTTTGTAGGAGCTGGTGGAATTATGGCGGTAATTAATGTTCCTTGATATTAGGAAAATGTCTTCACTTATTCTGTAAAACTCAAATACGGAACGAATAAAAGGGTTGGAAATTAACTCTACAAACTGCAGTGTTTGTTCTTGGGAGTGTGTTGTTTTCTCATAAAACCAATACTGGGAGGGTTGGGTTTCCTCGAAATAATCCAAAAACAAACTACTGATGTTCGTGTTATTCAGTATCAAAGCTAATCAGAAAGCTCTGTTAATCATATCAATGGAAAAACTCAAGTAAGTTAATTATTCTTTTGAAGAAAGCCAATTCGGCTTTGTATGCCAATACCTTCTAAATCTTCATCAACATCCTCTACATATGAAGATGTAAATTAGTCTTTCAAAGAAAAAAGTTCATTGGAAACTATTTTAGTCACTTTTGAAGACGACAACTATTCTTTTGAAGAAAAGACGCTGGTGGTTGTGGTTTCTAAATGCAATGCAAACCTAATGCTCACAAATTAATAGAGGTTGAAGGACCCCAAAGCTTGTGTGGAGGCTTTATAGATTAAGGTTTATCGCAGAGACCACTTTTATAAACCAGGGATACAAATGGAAATGAACAATCCTGTGAATCTGGGAAGCCGCATATTCAAGAAGAGGTCAAGGAGACTTCATTTGTAATCAATAATCATAAATTTGAAAGGAGAGGATGTGTCTTTGTAGGAAAACATTTCACCACCCATGAGGACAATGGTGTTTTTCAATGAGGGAAGGAATGTTACACCCCCGTCTTCTATTTTTATCTTATAAGCATAGTTGTAATCTATTTTTGTTCAATTTAGGAAGAGTCAAATGTTTAGTTTGGCTGTTAGGAGACTGTGGGATTGTTTGTGGAGTCAATTAATGTTCTTTGATATTAGGAAAATGTGTTCATTTCTTCTTTTTTTTATTTTTTATTTTTTTTGAGGGAGTGTTCACTTATTTGTAACAAGGTAGGAAATTAATTCTATGAAGCACATATATGAATGAAAATGCCCTGGAGGTACAAAGTTCCCTTTGAAGAACATTTCTAATCATAAATTGGAAAGAAGAAGATTTTTTTTTCTGTAGAAAGACATTTCACCACCATTGAGGACAATGGTGTTTTTTAAGGGGGGGGGGGGGGAGGAATGTTACACTCACCTCTTTTATTTTTATTTCATTAGCATAGTGGTAAGTTATTTTTGTTCAATTTAGAATTAGGAAGAGTCAAATGTTTTGTTTGGTTGTTAGGAGATAGTGGGAGATTATTGAGCCAATTAACGTACTTCGATATTAGGAAATTTTGTCACTTAGTTAGAATTTAAACTAAAAAAAGGAAAGAATAACAAGGTAGGAAATTAATTCTACAAAATGCAATTTTTGTGCTCAAGAATTTGTTTGTTTTCTCAAAAAACCAATACTCCAAGGATTCGGTTTCCACAAAATAATCTATATCGTTTTCTTGTTTTATTGCATTCTTGCTTTTCGACACAAACTGCTGTTCATTTGTATCAAAATTGCTTAGGGATGATTTTGGGTTGGAAAAACCCGAACTAAAACTGCTCTAAACTTGTCAAAACCAATGCAAAGCCCTAAAAATCAATGAATAACTATCATCGGAAAGAAAGATTAAGTCATATACTTGTGTTTTGAACCCGGGGGGGGGGGGGCAAGAACAAATCAAGCACACAACAAACAAGTACTAACCAACAGCAATCAGAAACTAAGATGAGACCTTTTTTTTTTTTTTGGGGGTGGGGGCTACGGAGGAGCAAAACCTGCGCCTTCACGATGAGATCAATGTTGCTGGACAAATCAACCAGAACCATTGGATCCTCCATGGTAATAGGAACAGCAGCAATTTCATCCCCGTCCACCATCCCTAGCTGCAAATGAGAAAAGAAATCAACATTAGATTTTATTTTTGGTATCGCGTAAAAGTAAAAGAAATCTATACAAGGCTCGGTAGTGGGTGATAAATGCTCTGTAACCCTGGCCAATGAAAGGCGTACAACTGGATATAGAAAATCAAATATTAATTCCGCACTCAGCATTGGGTGACGGGAATAGTGGCTATGCCATTTCAAACTATTTCTATATTGCCGCACACAAATTACTACACATGAGATGCACGTATACTGCACAATTCATATTCCTCATTCTCACCCATTCTATTTCTATACAGAAACAGAATATAGAAATACAAATTCACTGACCTCATGAGGAGTGTGTTCAGGTCGGACGAGGCGGCCATTGAAAAGGAAAGCAATAGAGTTAACATACAGCGACCGTCTACTACAGTAACAGTTCAAGAGCACCTGCAGTGGCGCAGTGTTCCTTATTGTGACAAATACTTCATTCCCATCCTACATGTGAAAAATAGACAACATCATCTTCATTTCTATGCAGGGATTAATATACACATTTACAACCCAAAAAAAAAAATCATCATATATAAATCCCCAAAATAAGGACCAGTGATTTAACATAAACACCGCATAATCAAACAATACCATTGATTAATTAACATAAAACCCAGACATTCCAACAAGAATAAATCATATATAAAGCAAAACATCCCGCGCCCTCTGCCTCATACAAGTCTCTTCCTCCTCAGGACCAATTCTTCCGCCTCTAATTTCTTCTTACAGATGAACTCCACCACTAGTAGATATTATTGTATATTAGTTAATAAAAGATGAAACCCAAACGTGGATGAATTGAACTCTAGAGGAAAAAAAGAAATAACTTTTTTAGCGTTACAAGTGCCTAGGGGAAGTGTAGGTAGGGAAGTCGAACCGTGAAGGGAATGAAAAGCCCACGACCACACCAGTCTGGGCCAGAGATGAATAACGACTAACGATTTTATATTAATAATAACTAGAAACTAAGAAAGATGAACACAAAAGAGCAGAAATCAACCTGGCCCTTCACTTTGATGTTGATGAACGTATTTTCCCCGCCGGAAGACATTCTCGCTCTCGACTTTGCTCAATTTGTCGTAATATCCGGTTGGGTTTTTGATATTGAAGCTGGGGTTCTGCAAATAGGCCTCACGGCCTCACCAATGGCGCTGAAAATTTCGTAGCCGGTGGTAATTTTTCGTTGCGAGTTAACACGTCTCGTCAGAGGATATTTTGTCCATTCCACCACGCCAACCAGTTCTGCGTTCAGCAGTCTGATCCACACTCAGATTCTCAGTCCTAGGACGAATCCGAAAGCGCGTAGTTTCGCCGCAGAAAGGCCCATTATGATCCTATAACATATTTGTACCCTAATCCCACTCCTATTGCATGGAACTACAGTGTTATCAATACCATTTGTACGGAAGCTTTACAATTTTTTCACAAAACAAAAACGATATGTTATTATTTTTCTAAACAAACATCACACACGGCAAAAATCATCTGCCACCACACGGGCTAAGTGCACATGTAGCGTGATATTATTGAATAATTTCTATGTAAATTGTCCCATGGTGAGATAGTGGAACAACTCTATGTGATTTATTTAGTAATTTTTCACAATGTGATTTATCTAATAATCTCTTATTATCTGACGGGGTAATTTTATTAGACATATGGTGATACGCATTTAACAACATAAGAGCATAGACATTGATACGCATTTAACAACATAAGAGCATAGAGCATAGATAGTGTTAAAATTAACAAACTCTGTAAATTGAGTTTTTCAGAACAGAGGTCAGATGATACGCATTTAACAACATAAGAGCATAGACATTGATAGTGTTAAAATTAACTATCCACATAAGCAAAAAGTAGAATTTTTAGTAATTATAAAAGGACACTTAAGCAAGTTAAATTTAACTTTTAATTTGTGCTACATTAGTGATTATAAATAATAGTGTTAAATTTAGTCATCAATTCAATAATCAAACAGTGAGTCAATCTCAATTTAATTAAAATAAAAAGATCGGAAGAGCGTCGTGTATCACATAAAAGTTTAAATTTATTATTAACTTTAACAATAAAAACTAACAACTTGTTAAATTAAATATTTTTAACAACTATTTTAACACTACTGATGTAGGTTGTTTTTTAGTTGTTAACTAACAATTCTACTAACAATTTACTTTAACATTATTAATGTGGATGCTTTAATACCGCCAAATGTTTGACAATAGATATAACTGTAGGAAAAAAAAATAATAGTAGTGTATTATAAAAATAATCAAATATATAATTCAAATGACCCTGGTCTTGTTTGTTGTGAGGTGTAAACACCACAAGCTATACACGACGGAAAATATATAATCAGTCATTTTCCCAATTAAATTTGAAGAAACATTCAATATATTAGATAACTTTGCAATTTTTGAATTATAAGATTCTTTTTTCCAAGGGTCAAAGAAATGATCACCAAATGCAATATTTCGTACATGTCAATGTTATCCATCTATGTAACGCCCTGCAGGAAAGGGTCGGATATATAGGATGATGGATGATAACCATGCGATACCACATTGTTAAAGCCCTAGGCGGCATGCACATGCCGCGAGGTCATTGAACAACCAAATATTGATTGTCTAACTATAGGACAACCCATATATGAGTTTGTTTAATGATCTCTCACAACGTGCCTGATGGAATAATCCCACCATCATTCATGTTCAGGTACCACAGTTCTAGGTTGGATACTTCGACTGCCTCCTTTTGGTTCTCGATTAGTATATATACTTTCAGCAGTGCAACAGTAGGCTAAAAGGAAAAACAGAGAAAAACACACCCACCAACCAACCAGCATTGCTTGGCTGAAATCATTTCAGAATGATCTACACAAACTGATACTTAAAACTGATAGCCGAGCTCGTAATAATGGAGAAAACACGAATCCTAGAAAGTTAGCATGAGTCTGGCAGAAAGTTCTATGTTACAATGCCCACAAGCACTTAGAACTACTCTCCAACTAATATGGAGTTATGGAGTTATATACTACAATTCTCAGGGCTAAGATCTCATCCCAGATGGCTAAGCGTTGGCACCTCCTGTCTGGTGCAACATAGCATCAATTTCGTCACCATCCTCCATCTCGAGCTGTAATTTGAAATTTCAAAAATTTAAACCTTTCTTTCTCTTGGATCATAGAGCAAGTGAGAAGCTTAGAGAAAGAGGAAAAAAAAACCTCATCTGGAGTCTGCTCGGGTCGGAGGCGGCGACCATCAAAGAGGAATGCAATAGCATTGATGTCCACTGATTGTCTGTCGCAATAAGTGTTCATCAGCTTCCTCAGTTGCGATGTTCTCTTGATCCTGAAAAATACCTCATTCCCATCCTATATACAAATATAGCCACATTAAGCTCTTGTGCAAAGAAATGGAGACACATTAATAGGTTGTCCAAGAGAATATAATTACACCACACACTTGTATGATACATTAAGCACTTCTACAAATCATACCATCAACAAAGAAGAAAACACACAAATATTCATGCTAAGCCTATTAAAATCTACATGATCAGTTGAAGCAAATATTAGACTGTCTTTAAACTAGTCAAGATCATCCCTGACAATGCAGGTTTCATCCAGCACCTCAAGAAATTCAAAGAGCTTGAACATGTAAAGACTAGCGAGAAAGGAAAACAGCATCCCAGAAGTTAATCATCACCCTACGATCTGTAAATTATATTTGATTCCAGACAGAGCATACAGTGAAGCCCTCCAGTTTAAAAGTTAACAAGGTAATCTCAAACTCCACCAGACCATAACAAGTTATCTAGTAGTTAGCACAATTAAACAGAGTCATTCTCCATCCAACCAAAAGGAATTACAGTCTCCTATTCAGTGAGTAAACAGGATCAAAAGGCATGAGCTATTATTCTTTTACCCACATTTTCATATTCCTTCTGTCTCTCAAGCAGTTTCTTCCCCAAATCCATTAATTCATCTGAACTACATTCCCCTCACAAAATATCCCCATTTATGAGATGTTAATCTCAGTTTTTCAAAATAAATATTTAATTGAGCAAACAAATGAAGAATAATTAGATAGAAAGAATTCCCAATGAATAAATGATCAACAAGAAAATATCATAAACCCTAAAAAATACATCAACAAACAACACTCGTTGATCTAAAAACCCAAGAAAACAAACAGAAAACTGATTATTCAACAGAAATAAGACATAAAACCTCAAAAATTGATCCATAAACAGACATCAATCTAAAACCCTATAAACAAAACAAAAAAAAAAAAATCTTTAAAATAAACAGCATTAGTAATAAAAGAAAAAAATAAAAATAAACACAAAAATTAGACGCGAATCACACCTGTCCCTTCACTTTAACATTCACGTGAGCCGCCGAATCAGCGGGCTTCTTATCTTCCTCCTGAGCGGCGCCGGACATTTTTCACTCTCTATGTCTGCCGGATAAAATGTATGGTTTCTCCCAATTATTTCTTATTTCAACGCTGTAGTATTTATGAGCGGAGGCTTCGAAGACAATACGAAGCAGGCGGGTCGTTTCGGTTTTGGGCTCAAGTTTTTATACGAGCAAGACCCAATCGATTGTTTTCAGTTCGCTCCGGTTCAAACGGGTAAAAAAGAAAGCCCATTCCTCTTTTGAGAAAATTAGGCACTACACTATCCCAATTAGGTCTAGGCGTTCGGGTTTCAGGCTCAGATATTACACTAACCAAACTCAGACTAAATATTTCAGTTTGAGTTCGGGTTCGGTCTTGAAAATGAGAAGCCGTTCATGTTCAGTCTCAGTTCAGATTCGGATAACACTTCCGGTTTTGTTCTGGTTTTCCGGGTATCTAGCGCATATTATATAAACGCATAAACGAAAAAATAAAATACTTAAATGGATAAGAAGAACAAAAAATTTGAAGCATATATAATTCATTTAAATGAAAATAATAATAATTATATACTAATAGAATAAAGTTAACAATTAGAAAGTAGTGTTTGGCTAATTGACTTTATTTATATTCTTTTGGGGGTAGCTTTATTTATATTCTAATTTTATAGGTTTACGATAAACTTACAGTGTTGTCAAGTAATTAATTAAAAATAATTTATCTTATACAAATCACATAGTGTATATATAAAAACTAGTAAAATCTTCATAGAAAAAGACAAATTCACATCTTTTACATAAATCTTGAGTTTTATTTTGTGTATTTATGTGTGTGAAGGAGAAGAGTGCAGTGAAAATGCGATTGTGAAATGAAGGAGATAGTTTTGTGAATTGTGAGAATTAATTAGAAATTTGAATTTAAAAATTTTGAAAGTAAAAAAAATGTTCGGGTATTTTCGGGTTTTCAGGTTTTAACTCATGCCCAAAGTCCGTCCAAACCCATTTGGTTTCGGGTACCCGTTCAGATATAATTTTTATTCACTACCCGTTGGGTTCGGGTATATTCGTGTAGGATTTGGGTAACCCGTTCGGGCTCAGGCTTTTGCCCAGAATCCCAACCCAACGATATTTGAAAAATGGTTAATTTTGGCTCTAAGTCACTAACGTTTTAATTTTATATCAATTTTGTCACCATTCTTGTTTTTGGGCCTATTAAGTCTCCAACATTTAGAAATGGCAATAGGACGGGTATTACCCGATACCCGTGAGTACCCGCTTCAAACGGGGTGAGTAATACCCACCCTGTTAAGTATCAGGGTGGGCACAGGGCGAAAAATTTCGCCCTGAAATCTTATCGGGGTAGGGACGGGTTGTGACTACCCCGACCCGGTACCCGGTCTCTTTTTTTGAAAAAAATATTTTGTTATCTATGAAGTTTCGAATCTAAATATCAAAGATGAAACTGACATGATACTTATGATGGCTTTTCACGTAGTTTTTATTCTATTTTTTCTTCATTTTTTAGTTATTTCTTAACAGGATAGGAAACGGGTATTTTTTTGTACGCGCCCTGAATCTTCCCCGCGCTCGTACCCATTGAATCGGGTACGGGGCGGGGGATTCTTTAACGGGGCAGGCACGGGGGAAGGCATACCCGCCCCATTGCCATTTCTACCAACCCTTCATTTATTATTGTATTATGTCTCCCATATCACTTTTCGTGTCCAATCTTTCAATTTTCACTATTAACATCTATTAAGATAACTATTATACCCTTGATTCTTTATTTCCATTATAAATCCCAAACCTTTTAATTTTTATACAATTTGTCCCCATTATTTTTTGAGCACATAGAAACTCTAACCTTCTATTTTTTGTCGTGTTATATTCTCATTAACACTTTCCATACCTAATATTTTAATTTTTAATCCACACACTCTAACTCACTCCAATACAACCCTATGACAACAGTTAGAAATAATGATTAAAAAAACTCAATCGATAACGGTCGCGATAGATATCAAATTCACGTGACGAATCATATCTGATTTCTTGATCTACCACAAATCATATGGTGGATACAGATTTGATAGATCTGCCAAAAAAATTAATTTTCGATTTATAAAAATAAATATAGCCATAATAATTTGAGATCGGAAGTCAGTTATTGTCTCTCTTTGTGATTTTTTACCCTAATTTGCCTCTAATTTGTTATCTGTCTCAATCTGATTTGATCTATAAATTATGAATCCACAAAAAATTAGAATTAGCGTATTAAGGTTCGGTTTCATTTTTTATATTGAAAATGATTTTTTTATCTACTTTAATTTATATCCGCTACGTGATATGTGATGAATCAGAAAACCCAGTCCGATCTGTTACACCGACTCTCATATTGTAATTTTTTTTTACGCGAATTAGGTATTCATCAAGTTTGGTGTAGATCGAGTTTTTTTATTATCACTACGGGCTAGGATGGGTAGAGTTTTTATTTTATATTGTTTTTTATTTTTTATTTTTATTTAAATAAATAAAGATATAATAATAATTTTAATATTAACAAAAATTAGTAATTAAAAGGTTGAGGTCGAAAGGTGTTATTAGAGACATAACGCAACAACAAATAAAAGATTAGGAATCTCATATGTCCAAAAAAATAATGGAAATAAAATTATGTAAAAACTGAAACATTGGGAACACACAGTGAAAATAAAAAACTAAGAGCATAATCGTCAAATTGATAGGGGTTAATGGTAAAAATTAAAATGTTGGGATGAAAAGTGACATTGGGGTGGTAAAAATTGAAATGTTGGGATGAAAAGAGACGTTGGGGGTATAACAAGATAATAAATGAAAGGTTGGGGGCCTAAAAGGCCCAAAAAAATAGAAATAAAATTGATACAAAATTGAAAGGTTGGGGATCTGGAGTGAAAATGGTTAATTTCACAAATCATCCCAAACATTTAGGTTAAGAACCGGTTTTAAGTTTCAAGATTTCATTTTTACATTTTACACACATAAAAACTTATTATCAAATAAACTACACCGTAACGTCTTTTGCGAAAGCAATGTGTAATGTGGGGATTGTAACCAGTTACACATAATGTACAAATTGTACTAAATTACATTGTAATGTATTTTATGAAAAGCAATGTGTAATATATGAATTGTAATAAATTACGTGACAGCAATATGTAATGTACGAATTGTAACACATTACATGTAACAGATTAAATAGGATTTCATTAATATATTACTTTCACAACGTATTTAAGAACACATTTTTTCCCAGTCTACATAATAAATTACATTGATCATACTATACCAAAACAAATGTAAGGAAAGTACAAAACTTTATCTCTTCTAAGTAGAAGAAAAGAAATTACAATGAATTAGTGTTTCATTTATACTAAGATATGATTAGTGTAAAAGAAATATTAGTATTTCAGTTATGATAGGAGACAATTAGTGTACTAATCCGATGGGAGAGATTAGTGTTTCAGTTATGGTAGGAGACAATTACATTAGTCATTGATTTTAATTATTTCTTTCCATTTTCGCATGTATTAAAACTTGTTCTTGTTCTTTTTTCCCCTTTTCATTTCTATTTTCTTAAATTGAGGAATGAATTATTTTTGCAATTAGTTTAGTCAAACTGATACAAACATTTTTCCCAATAATTACATTTGTAACAAATTACGTGTAAATTTTCCTTCAGTTTTCATCCTGATTTGAGTTTGGGTAATGTATTGGGCTTTTTCAAGTTTGTATAAATAATAAATAAAAAAAATTGGCCTTTTCACAAATACCTTCCTAGCTTTAGTTTATTACAAAAATACTTAGTAAATATTTTATTACAAAAATACTGTGCTACAGAGGTAACAAGGCTTGTTATTCTTATTTTTTTAACCTTTTTATTATTTTTTCTCTTTAATAAATATTTTTTGACACCCCACCCAACCTCCCAACCCACCCTTACACATCCGCTCGCCACTAGCGACTAACTGGCCAGATTCTGACTGACACTGATGTCCAGCCAGTAGGCCAAATTCCAGTTGGCCGGAATTTTTTTCTTTTTACATTTTTTATTTTTCTTTCCCTATTTCCCCCTTTTTCTTTTTTTTTCTCTCTTTTATTTTTAATCATTTTTTCTTTTTAAATTCATATGGTATTAACTGTTTGATTTTTTAATTTATATAATAGACAGTGTTATACTATTTTAACGTAGGTTGTTAAACAAATAATGTAACTTGTTAAACCAATAATATGCTTTGTTTTACAAATAATATAGATTGTTACACATAAAACATAGATTGTTATTTAAATGACGCAATTGTTTGATGACAGAATGGGTCTGTTTGAATTTATTCATAATTGGTTTCATTTATAAATGGAGGTAATGATTATCTTGTTATGACACATGTAAGCAATTAAATTTGCCACATGATATTTGATGGAATGGGTATTTCAAATCAGTGCAAGGTGTCAATTATGGTATTTGCCACGTGTCTAATAAAGTACAATGGCTACTCTTATTTATAAATGGGACAAATTATAAAAGATTAGAAACAGAATTGTTACACACATAACATATCTTGTTACAACAACTAGTGGTACCACCCGTGTGATGCACGGGAGAAACGTATTAAAAAACCAAACAAAAGTTAATGAAAATGTGTAATTAAAAAAATGTGCAAACGCCATTATCAAGGAAAAAGAAAGAATTTGAAAGAATTTGTAAATCATTAGAGTACAATATTATAAATTTTGGAAGACTTCTGTGTATATAACATTTATTGTTGATTTTATTGTTTTGCCATATTGGTCACAAATTAAAATCTTAAGTCCTCAACGACTGGTGACTCTGGATATTGCAACATAGAGTTGTCTATGTGTAAACGCAGGTCTTTTAAGGAGAAGGCCAACACGAGAGAGCGATTGTCTCTGTCTCTTATTTATGGTCATGGCGTACGACACCATCAGTAGAAACTGTCTCCTTTGAAATTTAATTGATATTCTATTATCCGACGGAGTCAACGACATCCTTGGAATGAAAACCCTATAGCCTGTATTATTTCATAAAATCTGCCCCTCTAGTACATGATCTCTGAGTCTCGTTATTACCAATCTTGCTCCATTGCACAACCCCTGAGTATGGTTAATGTTACACAGTAGCATTACTGGAACACCAACTTTAAGCTTTAAGATGTGGTTTTGGAATACAAGAACACTTAACAGTATTCAGACGAGTGGATGTTTTCAAATAGAGACCCGCTTTCCTCTGTTCTGCACAAAACATCTACATTCGTGTAAATCTTCTCTTTAGAACGCGTCTTTGATATCATGTATTCATTGATAGCATTGACATCATCATTTTTAGGTGCTAGAATCGCCCTTCTTTACAAGTACGATGCGTCACAAACATCACCAAAATAGGTAGGGTGAATGCTCTCAATAATTGACTCTATAGGATCAGCAGATTAGTTGATCAAAATGTTATCTGGAATCTCGACTTTAGCATATCCATCATTGTCCCCGCCTGCTCTGCCATCCCCAACACTCATAATCCAATCAGAAAAAATCTTTAATTTGCTAGCTTGATCATAGTCCCCCATTTGTTGTAGTCTCATATTTTTTGTCAAATGCAATACTTTGCAACTTTTCCAAAGATAGAATGGGTTTATTGATGCATGACAACATCTTGGCAGACCCTTTTGGAATAATTGGTAGAATTTGTCTAAAATCTCCGCTAAACACTAGTGTTTTTCCACCAAAAGGCTCACCAAAGCTATTTGGATTGTCATACTTCAAAATGTTCCGCAAACTTCGGTCAAGAGCTTCAAAACAATATTTATTCATCATAGACGCTTCATCCCATATAATAAGCTTTGCCTTCAAAACCAAACATGCAAATGGACGACCCGGCTTGATATTACAAGTAGAGTTTTCGTCTGGATTTAGAGAAATAGCAAATTTAGAGTGAGTAGTTCGACCAGCAAGCAATAGAGATGCAATGCCGCTGGATGCAACATTCAATACAATTTCACCTCTTGACCATATAGTTGCAGATAGATTTTTCCACAAAAAAGTTTTTCCAGTACCTTCACAACCGTATACGAAGAACACTCTGTCTTTATCTGATTCAACAGAAGCTATAATAGTATCATGAACAGACTTCTGCTCATCTATCCTAAGTGAAACGTTCCTTTTATACTCATCCGCTGAGGACGCTCTATCATATGCCAACTCATCAAGTATAAATTAATTTTTAGACGAGTAAGAGTCATCTGTGGTCGGATATGGTATTGAAGCAAACTCTGAAAGACTCCGTCCTCTGCTCTATAGTATATTTTCAATTTCCAACTGTGGATTTGCTCCAGTGTTAGATGGAAATCTCGTGAATGAAATTAGTGACAGTAATAAAGTAAGATTGTTCCACACTTTCTATAAAATTATTGAACCAATTTAGCTAAAAAAATAAATTTATTTAAGAATCAAAAGGATCACATTACCTTCATTTCTAGTCAATGTTTTTTTGATGATATAATATATCATCTGACAGATACTTCCAGCATTTCATCTAGACAAACACCAGTTGTGACATAGAATCCAAGACCAACAGGGTTGCAAATAAATTTCTTAACGAAATGTATATACAGCAAGGGATTACAGTTTGAAAAAGTTTATTGCCTCTATTGATTAGTTATTTAGACAAATATATAGGCTAGTTTCTTGAAACACCGGAGTGAATAAATTATGTAACATAATTTTTTTCCTTTGCTATTCTTTTACCATGTTTTTGATGCTCTGGTCGAACATGGTGTAAAAACAAAAAAAATGTATTACGTGTTCTGATGTTATTTGTAATTCATAATGGCAAAAAAAAAAAAAATTCATATCAAGAACATCGCAGGGGGCAAATTATACCTAAGAAAAATGTAAGTTAAAATTATCTATAGTTTACTGTTAAATTTCCTTATCTTAGCATTGTACAAAAAGTCTGATCATGCTTTATCGTTTTATCCACATAATACTTTTGGACCTTGTGACTCAAAAAAAAAAAAAAAAATTGCAGTCCAGCCTTTCAAGCATAATCGGTAGGAATTGTAACTGTGCATGCTTTTATTTATTTATTTTACACTCTTCATATACATTGTCTGTTGTCACTGAAAATAAAAAAATAAAAAAAATCTTGATACCTATTGATAATGTGTATGCCAAACTTGTATATTCAGCAAGGTAATTCTGTTTATAATAGTGTAACACTGTTGGGAAATAGCATAATAGGTCCATGATAATTAGGTTAAATCCTTTTCACATTATTCGTTTAAAGTTTTGTAAATAACATGCTATGTAGGTTAACATAAAAGGAAAAAGGCGAAGTCGATGGTTAATTATCTGGTGATGCATAAGCAGAGACAACGATCTGCCTACTGTTACAGTAAATGCACTGTGAAATTTGTGTTGTGACATTAAGATTTATAAAACTACTTAAAAAGCTACCCTTCTCTGTTAATTAACTTCACAAATACACTATGAATTTTTAAAAATAGAAAAATAATATACCTTGAATGACCCTGATCTGAGAAGATTGTGGTGAACTTGTATTATTTTCAACCATTGAACCACAATGTGTAATGGGATTAGAGGACCTGTTCATGCTATTGCCTAGTCTGTATTTCCCAGGTGTTAGCCTCTGTAATATACAATTTTGCCCCTGATAAACTTTGCAATAAAAATACAAAAATTTGCAGACGTTGATCTATAGATTTTTATCTTTTGCATCGAGCAAATGATCCGAAGTCACTGCCTAATGCCGATATTCTTAGACATTTAAAAATATTAAAATAAAAAAAAATATCCCTCTTGAATAAATAGAATGGTAGGAACCTATAAACGTCGTTGGAAACTTTTAACTCTTAGGATTGCCATGATTTTCTTTGGATTTCAGGTTCCGTTTCGTGTTGATAGTGACTCGTTGCATGCTGAATGAGTAGATTATATGTTATCTTTACTCTGTGTGGATACTATGATTTATTGCAAGCTCTACGGCTTTTCTCTCAACTGTGTATTCCACTGGAGATTAGGAATGAGGGTTAGAGAAAATGATAAACTTGGCTGAAATGATAAATGAAAAGTTATTATCTGTATCTTATACTTGATACCTGATCTAAATA
>CAVNYN010227566.1:0-20374 GCA_963692815.1 Nyctanthes arbor-tristis
GAAAAGGATTATTATCCTCTAATCTTACAAAACTGAACCACACAGTCACCTTTTTCCTGTTGGTCAATCAAAATGACTTGAAATTCTTAACCTTCAATGATAAATTCAAGGCCAAAAAGAAGATAATTCAGAATAACTCTTCTTATAGTTCTTGAAACCCAACAGACTTCAAAAGCAAGTCTTTTCACAAGAAATTAGAAAAAAAAAAGATACAAGATACTCACAGACAATGAAGGTAGAAATTTCAAGAACATATGTGCACATTTTTTTATGAACAAACAAAATTCCAACACCTTCCGACAAATACGGTGACAATTTACCGCAAAGGCCATATGGATCCTACCAAATTGAATAAAACGAAAGATTCATACGAAAGCATCAACATATGGATATTCCATAAAATCAGTTAAATTGAACACACTATATGGAGTCACATGAGAGCTACTTGCTTTGCATTCCAATTTGAAACTTGATAATTACGTAATATATATAAGCTAAAACCAGCAAGTTCCAACAAAATAAGCTGAAAAACAAAAGTAAATATATATGGAATTAGACATTAGAATGTAACAAAAATGCTATAATGCAAAAGTGTAAATCTATTATAAAGAACAAACGAATAATCAAAAGCATTTTACTTCTTTCACAGTCTCGTCCTAAATGAAATAAAAAGTAGTAGACGGGTCAAGTTCAAGGATGACCTCAAAATGAACTCAACCTTAACAAATTTGTGAACTGTTTACATGAGAGATCCAATTACAAAAGCAACTAATTTTATCCAATTTAGGATTTAAACTATTTGTAAGAATAGTTCTGATTATTATTTGAAAGTGATATGGCAAGACCAAATTTGCGAGCTTTAAGTTGTCTATCAAAAGATTGCAAGAGAAGTTTTAGTCCAACTTAATATTAGCCTCATAAGATGGATGAAAAATTAAATTAAATGCTTGCTTTGAAAACCATTAATCTGAGTGAAGTAGTTGATCTACCAAAACAATAGTACAGCCTTATCAAAGGGTGTCTCATATGGGTATGGCACCCAAAAAAAAAAAAGGAACTAAAGTGAAAATCAATTTTCGATTCATTTTGTAAAATTCAACAAGCTTACCTTTCAAAAAATAAAAAATCAATAGGGTTAGTCTCACTTATTTATACTTCAAATTAATATTTTTCCAAAAGAATAATTATTGAATAACTTCTTGAATAGAAAAATGCAAATTAAAGAACCGTGTGATAAAGAAGGCTGGATTATGAGAATTATATGATGCTCTTTTGATCTAGGAGTTTTAATCAAAACATGTTTCACTTTCCTCCACACCATAGAAGTCCGTTTGGCATCCAATTATAATTAGTTAGCAATTATAATTGTTTAAGTAGTAAGCACCTAGTAATATCACAAATATACTTACAATAGACCGGATATCCTACACGAGCTTTTTTTTCATACAAAAAAAATAGCCGTCAGCGTCAACCACATACCAAACACCGGAAAAAAAGAAAAAAATGAAGGTAGAGAGAGAATAATTCTTCAGAATTCAACTCGAAAAAATTAAACATATGACTAATACCAAAATGCATCAAGACATCGTGATGAAAGAACATATTATTTCAGTCCCTCAAAACGGATCTCTGGCTATTCGCAGGACAAAAAAGAAATTGATGCAATTAATTCCAACCAAAAAGAAAGAAAATAGCACATAAAACCAAACTCGTAATTCACCTCTTTCACGCTCAAAAAACTGAAAAGAAAATTGCACAAGACAACACAAAACATAAACGGATTTTGATAAAACCCCAAATATCGGAAGGGAAGATGAATATAATTAATAGAAAAAAATTACCCAAAATTAAAAGCTGATTCTGAATTCAAATCGTATTGTTAGATCTCAGTACCCACATAAATCAACGCTTCCGATTTGGCTTCCTTGAATAGTATCTTTGTCTGCCCTAGTTTCAGAAAACAGTAACCTGAGTTCGCTCTTTTATAATAGAAGATTATGTTTTTTGACATAGGATGTGAATTTAAGCATGTATATTTTTCATGTTTAGAAGCAATGATTGCAATGACTCATTAGAGCTATTTTATTTCTTTTGCTTTTCTTCATATAGTTTCTCAATTCTTGATTTGTGTGACATATGATATGTTCTTTTGGTGGATTTGTAAATATTCATAATCTGCTATCCAAACGTCAGAAGAACAGATAAAACATTTACTTGATTTGTCCTAGATTTCTGTCGCAGATAAAGCATTAATTATTTTTGCTTAATTGTCAAAGACAATATTAGAAATGTAAACTTCCCATTTCCCAATAACCATATTATATAGTTTTCTAAGTTTTAAACATTATTGTGCAAATAGGATTTAGTCAAAGCAATATGTAATAATCAAGTAGCCTACAAACCAAGCTGCATAATAAACAATTTTGTTAGTGTTGAAATTTTAGTGTACAAAACTTAACTAAAATCTAGTCTAGTCCCATTCATTGGCAGAATAGATTTAAGATGACATATATGGACAAACCCTGAATGTAACAAAAATTTTGAGCTTGACAAGTTGACAAATTTCAAGGGTGAACATGGAACGCAACCTTGATCTTTTCAGAAATTATGTCAAGTACTTGAGTTTTAGTAGAGGAAGTAAAATGGTTTGAGAATATTGCAAGCCAAATAAATAACAAAATTCAAAAAAATTAGAACTCGTCCATATAAAGTAGGAGAAAAGCACAAGGACAGGAAAAAAATAAAAAATAATCAACCAAAAGTAACAAAGACAAAAGTAGCAAAACAAACTAAAAGTAATAGAAGAACCAAACTAAAAGCCATAGCAAAACAAACTAAAGTAATAGAAGAACCAAACTAAAAGACTAAACTCAACTATGATATACCAAGATTCAAAAACCACCAACAGAATACCCAAACCATTTTCAAATAATAATCACAAAGAAAAACCAATATTTACGAAGCTGAAAACAGTAAGGCCCAATCAGTACAAACAAACCTTACTTCGCAAAAACCCCAAGTTAATAAACAAAAAACGAAATCCAGATTTTTGTTACCCCATTAACTATCTTAAAAAAAAAAAGAACTATAGGGATAATTATTCATATCAAGATATAGAAGTATAACAAACCTGAAAGAGGAGAATGCCGGTGCCTTTGCTTGGGATATGCTTTGAAACCAGAAGAAATTGCAGATGCAAATGCCAACCCCCAAGCAATGAAATCCAGCGGAAAAAAAACGAGGAGATAACCGAAATTGAAGTGAAAGAAAAAAATAAGAAACTATTATAGGGATCAGAATTCAAAACGAAAAGGTCGATAGACAGTGTGGAAAATTTTCAGCGAGAGCGTGCGTTCAGATCTACATTGATAGTCCATATGAACAAAGGAACAGAAAGAAAAAGAAGGGTCTAGATGGGGCTAAAATAGGAAATTGAGAAATGAGAACTAGGAGTAAAATTAGAAGTCACTGTTCCAAAAAACAATAAAACGGAGTCCGTTCTTTTATAGTATAGGATTATTCTATTGGTAGGTTCCAGTTTCCATTAACACCCCCCAACCCCCCCTCCTTCCAAAAAAAAAAAAATTCTTTTCTTCTATAAGAGCTATCCCATGAAACCCCCCAAGATACGAGTTGGTAGCCAATTTGAAAGCCAACACATTTCCTCCCTTTTCTTGGACTTACCCCACACCAAAAAATTAACCCAGCTTTTTTCTTACCCACCCCACCCTAGGGCATAGTCAGAAAACGATCAAATGAGTACTTGAAACTTGACAATCTCTACCCAAAATACTAAAAAAATAATTGTTAAAAATATTTCAAGGGGTAAAAACATAGATTTTTTCAAAAACGGAAGTAGTCGGGGATTGGGGTGGCCACCCCAAGACCCCACCCCACCCCCAATCTGTAGAAGCATCTAACACCTCACTGTCGAGTTAAATATACATTTCATCATTCAACTTACCATTTTGTTTGTAAGTTATCACTGATCTTTAACTTATTACCCATTACTCACTGAATTTATAAATGTGTTTCCTATCTATCATTAAATTTATAAAAGTGTTTTTATCCATTACTAAGAAAGATTTTGTTAGTTACATTTAACAGAGGAAATGACGTGGCTTAACGACAAAGTGACGTAGCTTAATTGCTTTGCCACGTGACAAATGAAATACCTCTATGGTCATTGAACTATTCAAGTTATTACTGATTGGTCACTAAACTTACTTTTAAGTTACTAATCCATCATTAAACTTTAGAGTATTACTGATCGGTCACTAAACTTGTCTTTAAGTTACTAAACCATAATTGAACTTTGACATATTACCCGTTAGTAACTGATATCAATGTATAACTTGTCATTCGTTTCCAAATTGTATTTTTAATTTTTTCTTTTTTACAGTATTACTATCTATATTAACCACATCTAAGAACGTCCTAAGTACCATTTTGAGATAGATTGTAATTTTCTATGTTGGGTTATGCTAGCTAAGTAATAAATTCCAAATGTATTATCTATTTAGGTCTTTTTGGTCATTGTCGTATAAGCGATTGTCAGAATTAGCATAAAGAAATTACAATCTATCTCAAAATAGTATTTAAGACGTTATGAGGTGTGGCTAATATGAAAAATAGATAGTAATATTGTAAAAAAAGAGAAAATTATAAATATCATTTTGAAAAACGAATGACATGTTATACATTGATATCCCTTTGTAAATTCAGTAACTAGTGAGTAATACATCAAAATTCAATGATAGTTTAGTAACTTAAAGGCAAGTTTAGTGACCAACCAATAACACGTTAAAGTTTAATGATGGATTAGTTACTTACACCACAACAGAATAAACAAAAAAAATGGGGGAATACACGTCGGTTTGTTCAAAAAGTGACGTGCAACAAAAAAACGGTGGCATTTTTGAAAATTTTGGCAAACAATAGACATCGGTTCCTCAAGAAACTGATACATATAGTCAGACAATAGGCGCCGGTTCTTCAAAGAATTGATGTCTATTGTATGACAATAGACAATAGGCCTCGGTCCTTTGAGGAATCGACGCCTATAGTTATATCAAATTGAAATTTTAAAAACAGTAAGCGTCATACAATGTATCAAATTCAAATTTTAAAAACAGTAAGCGTCATATAATGGGCGTCGATTCCTCAAGGAACCGATGCATATGGTATAACTCGTCAGAACGTCAATTCTCAAATTCAGTTTTTTTTCTTCTACTCTTAAAATCTGACCGAGGCGATTCGACCCAATGGCGATGCAACCATTTCCAGCATGTTGAAGTCCACCATTTTCGTCGTCTCGCTTGTCCGCCATTTCCAGTGTCTAAAAGTTCGCAATTTTCTGCGTGCCGCGTTGAAGTCTATCTGCTAGCAATATCGGCCCTCTCCATTTTCAACCCATTGAATTTGTTCATCATCGTCTACATTCAAGTTTGAGGTGATTTTTAAATACAATGTAAGAAAATGTTGCAAATATTTGCTTGATTGAAGGAACATTTTGCTTGAATTTTAGGAATTAGAATTCCAGGGTTCGTGTATAATTTGTAAGTATGAAATTTGTTGATTTTGGTTAATGTATGTAATTTCTTGGGCATTGTTTATTAAATATATTTATACATTATTATGGGTACACAAGATTTTGTTAAAATTCATGAATTTGTAGGATTTTTATAGGTGCACACTACATGTTAGATAAAATGCTCACTACTACAAAAAAGCATAATAGGCATCAGTTGTAATGATGGATACGTGTTGGTTGTTACGTATACGCTTATGCAGGAGACGTCCATTCTCAAAGTATACGTGGCGTCGGTTGTTACTGTACAACCGACGCCTATTCTAAACTTTAGGCACCGGTTGTACAATAACAACCAAAGCCTATTCTCTTTTTCTCTCTCTTTTTTTTTTGTCGTTGAATCTCAAGAAGAATAATAATCACACTTACTATTCTGAATGAGGTATCCTAATATTTTTATCTGTGTAATAAATAGGATATGGAAGAAAAATAGAAAATGCTCAAAAAGCTTCTACTTTAAAAAATGAAATAATGGTTTTAAAGAAAATATATTTGGCATCTACGTGACACAATTTTAAAACTTTACATTTGCAATTCATCTTCAAAGGAAACTAAATTTAAATCTAATGACAAAACCCTTCGCAATAAATCACACACTTCTACTTTGTTTCTCCAACTTGAACTTCTCATGATAGTTCTAGATGAACAAATCAGACACCAATTGATTACGTTGCTGGGATTCTCCTCACCACCGGCACTCTTCTCTTCACCGTCGAGTAAAATGATAACTTTGAGTAGGGCTTTCATTTTCATAGAGTTAAAGAAAAAGGAAGAAGAAGTAGTGGTTTCCATGGAGAAAACATAGTGAGAGTTGAGGGTTTTAAGAGATGAAAAGCCAGCCACATATTTTTACGCGTCTTGTAAAAGATGAGATTTTATAGAAAAATACACCATTATAGGCGTCGGTTCCTATGGAGTAACCGATGCCCATTCCCAAAAAAATATTAAAAAAATTAAATTTTCACTATAGGCGTCGGTTCCTATATTTTTTTTCAAAATTTCATGAAATTTAAATTTCAAACTATAAGTGTCAGTTTCATCATAGGAACCGACGCCTATAGTGAAAATTTAATTTTTTTAATATTTTTTTTCAAAATTATGAATTTCAAACTATAGGCGTCGGAACCGCCTATAGTTTGATATTGTTCATCATTTTTTAATATTGTTTAGCGGGTACTATAAACGTTGGTTTTCTTTGGAAACATACGCTTATAATATAGTTTGATATTGTTCATTATTTGTTCATCATTTTTTAATATTGTTTAGCGGGTACTATAAACGTTGGTTTTCTTTGGAAACAGACGCTTATTGTTTAGTCGAAATTTTCAAAGTTGCCACTACGTGTGTTTTATGCGTCGTTTTTCCCAATAACTAACGCGTATATCGATTTTTTGTCCAATTCTATAATAGTGGCTTCAAAGTTTTTTTTTTTTTTTTTGAAAGTTGATGTGTTGCCTAGAGACATTAAGTTTGTTATACAAATTAATATAGAGTTAACAAGACAAATAAGTTAGGAAAATCAAAAAATGATTTATTGTTCATTTATTGTGTTCATTCGCAGGCTATTGCTGGTGATTCTAAGTAAAAAAAAAAAAAAGAATAGGCATCGGTTGTAGAGGAGGAACCGAATACGCCTATTGTGCATTTTAGCCTTTTAGGAGTCTTAAAAAACCGACGCGTATTACACTTAATATGTGCATCGCTACCAATAGCATCACCTTCAAAACTAAAGCATATTCATCAATACAATTGAAGCCTAAAATGCTATTCTGTAGTAGTGTTAAAAGTGAGTTTATTAACCAATCAGTAACACCTTGAATAGTTCAATGACCATAGAGGTATTTCATTTCTCACGTGGCAAAGTAGTTAAGCAACGTCACTTTGCCGTTAAGCCATGTCATGCCCTCTGTTAAATGTAACTAATAGAATCTTTCTTAGTGATAGATGAAAAACACTTTTATAAATTTAGTGATATATATGTAACACATTTATAAGTTCAGTGAATAATGGGTAACAAGTTGAAGGTCAGTGATGACTTAGAAATAAAAAGGCAAGATGAACGATGAAATGTGTATTTAACTCCCTCACCGTCTCTCTCTCCCCCCTCCCCCCTCCCATTTGCATCGATTTTGCATCTCACGTCAAGAGGAAAATTGCCGGAATCTCTTCGCACATCCAATTACCCATATAAAAAGTTGGCTGCTTAACCAAATGAAAATCAAAGCACAAGCAGCTTAAAATGTAGGTGAAGCGAGTAAGTCGTGGCGGGGAGCTCTTTCGTGGCAGCATACACTTCCCCATTGTTTCTCTTTCCAAACCTAAACACCATCTATAGCTGAAACCAACAAGGTCTTGTTGACGCTATTTGAACGTAACTGCTAAAATTATTTTATGAATGAAATGTTTCTCTAGAAGTGCTTTTAGAAAAATAAAAAAATAGAATCAGAAGCCCAGTTAGAAAATCGCGTAGATATTAAACTGCAATTGATTTGGTTAATTTTATTATTAACATATAGCCCATATCTTTTGAGATCCAAAGCGAAATGATCAATGACATAGAAAGATGTGACTCATGGCGTACAAGTATTCAACTCAATATTGAAGAAGATTCAAGAAACCAGTCCTGTGCCTCTGTAGCTTATAAAACCCAAAAAAAAAAAAATTGTAATTAGACAAGTGAATAAACCTGTGGACTTCTAGTGCAATTAAATGTGGTTTAATATTGACACAAGTAACATACACAAAAAGACCATGTATGATAAATTTTTCTTTTCTTGTTGACTAGTTATAAGCACGGGTTTGCACGCGACTGAATTTTCATCAAATATCAAATATTGTGGTTTAAAAATTATCAAATTACATATGTATAAATTTGATAATTACTAACAATAAAATCCTGGGTTTTATGAACAAACTGATTGAATTAAAATGTAGAATAAATAGGATTTAATTGAATTGTTTTAAAATAAGTACAATTTAATAGCCGTTTAAAAAATAAAAAGAAATCTAATTAAATAAATTTTTAGAGACAAAATTGAAACCAAAAAATATATATATTATTAAAAAAATTGAAACAAAATAGGCAGTTTCAAAAAATAAGTTGGACTCAAATTGACGAACTACAATAGGAAATTTTCTAAGAAGATAGATAAGGCTCCTTATAATAAAAATTACTATTTGACGAACTATAAATGCGCATTATCCTGATGTGGCATGAATTTAACAAAAGCAGCCCCATATCTAGTTTTGTAGAAAGACCGGCTACAGTAGATTGGGGTATTCGTTGAAAAGTGAAAAATTACTATTTGATGTGATAAGTTTCTAATGTCTCAACCATAGTATTTGACACATGTTACACAAAGTACAATTATAGTTTTATTATTAAACCAATTGGCTTATAATTGGTTTTCAAATGGATTATACGTTTAAAATTAGCTCATAAAACTAAACTCATATTAAAAGTCAAGTTGAGATATTCAATTTGACATGTATATTACATATTTTTCAACGTAGTTTTATTGACATGTAGCCATTTTTTCTTGCAAAATGTGTATGAGTTGCAAATGTACAGTCTTTTTAATTTAAACTAATATGTTAAGGACAAATGTAAAATGAGAAATTAAAAGTTTTTCTATCATTTATCCTTTTTATATATAGTGATAGTGATTAACATGTCCATCTCTAACCCTTGATGTTGTTATTTATGTGGAGTGCATTAAATATAATCTTCAAAGGTAAAATGCTCTCTATATTAGAGAATCAAGCGTTAAAATTAAGTACTAACAAAATCTTTATTTAACATTTTGGACAATGCTCTATATAAGTATATGTTTATTGATAAAATTATAATTTTACCATTTTATTTTTTTTCTTTCTTTTAGTTTATCAACATCTTAAACTAGAATATTGGTACTTAATTAATGTTAAACTAAGGCTGTCAAGTGGACACTAAGGGTAATTTACATATGAGGTCCCCAACCTTTTAACATTTAATAGATTCCGTCTTTAACCTTTATTTCTAGTCTCGTAGGTCCTCAATCTTTATGAAAATAACTTCCCAGGTACCTATTAATGGTTTCCGTCCATTCCCAAGTAACTTATTGATGACGATGATGATAATGAAGCTAACCATGAAAAGTGTAACCCAATTTTTTTTCTCCATAATCTCATTGTGATATGAAGAAGTAACATTGTAGTTGTAACGTAATTTCATTATTAGGAGATGAAAAAGTATATATGATAATCATTTAATGAATGTGTGTTAAATAAGTATCTCACTTTTTATGTTATATTTTCATGTCTTTTTAAAATTATTCATTATTTTTATCTTGTCTATGATTGTATGTCTAACTTGTCTTAATCAACCAACTATTAGGAGGTGTTCCCTACAAATACAAAAAATAAATACATCAACGTCCTCTCATCTTTAACGTTGTAAGTCAAGGTCTTCTACTCTTCTTCTTCAAATTGCTATTGTCTTTCTTTTTTCAAACCCTATAGTCAGTTTTTGTCGCAAAAAAAGTTGTATTTTACATGAACTTTTTGAGATTAGCCAAACGATCAAAGGTCACCAATCTTTCACTCTAATTGATATAAAAGTTTAATTGTCAACAATTAGATCACTCAACTTGTACTTTACTTCTAATTAGATTATTGAACTTTAATTTAACGGCAACTGGGACACTGAACTTTGATTACCATCAATTTAGTTACTGAACTTTGATTTAATTGCAATTATATCATTTAATAAATAAGACACGAGATTATTAAATGAAAATTGATAACATATATTACAAGTTGCTAACATGTTGTTCCATGTTCACATGCTAACCTGATAAATTAGTCGAATATTATTTAAAATTACTATGTCAAGTCAGGATAGATGCTGAATGTTGAGATATATGTGAATCATCATATTATTCTTCAATTTTTCTTCTCTAATAATATTTTTTCATTTTTCTCTTTTTTTTTTATTCTTCAATTTTCTTTCTTTTTTTCCTTCTCTAATAATATGTGTCTTTTGAGTTATTATGCTTCTTAATTTTTTTGGATATTCATTTGATGATGAAGCTACAATTTTGTGTCTCTGAGTAGCTGCGATTTAGAATTTTGAATTTTGCAGATGTTGAAGGACCGGAGGGAACTGTATACGCCAGTGGGGTGTTCAAAGTCAAGATTCAAATTCCGGAAAGGTATGATTTGCAGTTAGTTTATTCAGGATGATTGTCCAAGTCTTGATTGCTTTTATTAGGTACCCATTTCTGCCTCCTGTTTTGACCTTTGCTACGCCGATATACCATCCGAATATTGACACTGGGGGCCGCGTTTGCTTGGATATTCTCAATCTTCCTCCCAAGGTATGCGTCTTATTTCATTGTTTTCAATTACAAATGGGTATAATTATTTCACGAAATTGAGTACAATCATCAATTGTCAAATACAAATAAATAGTATTTTACCTGAAATTTTTCTCAAAATGGAGAAATTACCCTATTTGCCAGTTTGGTCACGGGAAAGAAAGAGTTTAGAGGGGCCCGGAAGTGAGGATTGAACTGGATGAATCAACTTAAAGCTTGTAGCAGATTGTCAAAAAAACACACAAAAAAGAGAAGTTGCAAAATAGTACCAAATAGCGTGTATTATTTATCTTGATTTTTTTTTTCTTTTTAGTTCATTGAATAGAACTTATATTTATTGAAGGTTTTATAATATGTTGTTGGCTTACTTAAATTGAACAATAACGACTTTTTTTTTCCATTTTTTCTACAATAAAATGATGTATTTTATTAATACTAAAAATGTAAAGTGCAAATTGTAATTTCTTAAAATACAGTATGCAAATCATACGTATAAATACACTATAAACACACATTGTATTCATAAATTGCTCTGTGTAAAACATAACATCCCGTAACTTACTATTCTAAAAAGTTTACTCAAGCATCACTTAAATTTGAAAATTGACTTTGCAGTTATTCACAATTGTTACAATTTTATTTTTAGACTTGAAAAATTTTAAGGATTCACCTCAATGCTTGTTCTCCTTTTGCATTTTTTAGAACATTAGTATGCATTCTGAATCTCTTAGAAGGTGAAGAATGTGAACTAGTAACGGACCATGGTATAAATATAAGTTCGAAGAAACCTTTAAAACAGCATCTAGTAAAAAAAGACTTGAGCAAGAGAAACTATGGCAGCCGAAAAACTGGGTCCTATGCCTTTATAGACTGTCTCTCAAGGCAACAACCCCTGATTAAGAAAGCTTGTCCTAGCGGTAAAGTCACCATTTTTACTTCATTATTTAACCGAGTTCGAGTCACCATTTGTGATGCCCAAATTGTACTAAAAACAAAAGGTAACAACCTCTGCATAAGAAATCTGCACAAAAATCCCGTTCACATGAATGGGATTGCATTAAATTTTAATTAAGGCTCCATTTCAAACCTTGGCCACTTCACAAATACATGAGCATTCTACAAAGATTTCATTGAGACCTCTAGCTCAGTTCTGCGGGAGTAATAAGATTCATCAGCTGGACTCACACCCTCGAAAACTATCTACAACCCACTTTGAGATCCAGCACCTGCTGATGTAATTATGAAAAACAGCAACCTAACGAGTTCAGGATGAGGAATCTAATGGAGGATTCGAATAACAGGATGAAGGGCTGCCGATATCTGAGACCCTGATAGTGAGGACAGTGTCACTAGTCTGGAAATGCATTTCAAGAAAGAAGAAATAGGAAAGATTTTGCCTAAATGTATTTTAGTGATAAGTTGTAACAGACATGCTTTTGCCTTAAATATATGTATTTTGGCTTAAAACTCCACAAACAAACAATCTCATAAGCTCTGTTTTAAACAGTACTATCAGCAAAGCTTCATATAACAGCAGAGTCTTATCAATGTCAAGGAAAGAGAAGCAACCTTAGTACAAACAAGAAGACAATGGACTCCATGTCAAAATATAAAATTTATTTGACTTGATTGTAAAACTCGATCCACTCATTCCGCACCTCGTCAAGTAAATCCTGAGAAAATGGCCTCTTATTTTTGTACTGTAAATGCAGAAACAAAATCTCAGTAAGAATATAATATTTTTACTGGAATAGGAGACCAAAAAGAGGAAAACATACCAGTGATTTTATTGGAGTTCCATGGTTGTAGATGATATCTCTCATGAATCGCAACACAAAATACCCGCATTCTGTAGTACCGTCTTGAAGAGGGCACTACAAGCACACGTGGCGGATAGTTACCTTATACCAGACCATACAAGATCATTCATATCAACATGAGTTAACAACAGACTTACTTGTACAACATGGTATGAAATTGACTTGCGTTTGTTCAATTGTTTAGAAGCGTTGAAAAGTTCTAACGCCCTGTAAACATTTAAACTAGATTAGTAAGAAAAACTATCAACACTGGGTTCAAACGTTCCAAGAGTTATTTATATTACAGAATTAAAGAACTTACGGGTCGAGGACATCCTTTATTGCTTGGCACACACCCATGTTTAATGAGTTGAGTATGTACACTGTGTTGGCATAGAGGTCTATGACAAGTAGTAACCAGTGATTTCTATTCAAGTGAGATTGACGTTAGCAAGTGTATATAACTGTAAATTAACCAAATCATTAGTAACTTTGAAATACTTACCCAACATTAAAGGGTGTAAGTGCCAACTGACCAGGCACTAAGACTGCTAGTTCGGAGTAGAGGTCACCGTCTCTCATCTCTATAGTGCTGGAGCCCACTGATGCAAATGTTGGGACGATAAAAGCGTACTTGTTGTTTAAACTTAATTCCTTGAGTTTTTGAAACAAGTACCTAGATGAAAATGTGAAAAAATAAATGAGGATAACTTCAGTAAAGAACTTCATAAGCACAACTTCTATATAACCATGTTTCTATTTGCAAGTCCTCTGCCTCTATATGAATTATTTCTATCAGTAGATGAGGTAAGCAAATTAAAACATGGGCATAATCATCTACTTAGAGGTAGATGGTTTTCTAGGGAGCGGGAAGAAGTCATGCAAATTAAAATAGAGTTCCAAGTATTCAGACCAAATAACGAATGAAATTTTGAAATGACTTACGTCTGATATAACACGATGCAGTTTGATAAAATCTCTTCCATCAAACAGAAACTGAAATCTTGTCTTTCGAAGAAAAGTTCCATCTCTCTCCCGTAAATGCCAGGATTGAGTACAATATTATGAACAGCATCGGGAGTGAGCAAGGTGGAGGTCACTTCATTGTAGAAGGCCATGACTGGAGGTACTCCATCTACACTTGCAGTGTCTTCTGAAATCTCATCATGAGCTTTTACAATTTCCTGTGGCAATTATAAATGTAAATGACTTCATTAATTATAATAATGCATTTCTAAAGACACAGCTTTTACCTTCTTTGAAGGTGAAATGATACTGCCTCCGGGCCTTGCTTCCTCGGATCCAAGTGTTTGTCCTATTGTAGGGCTTTCATCCTGATCCTGTGTATAAAGAGGAAAATCAGGTCGCATAATGCCATTGATCGCTATACTCTCATATCCCCTTCAAACTGTACTCCCTCTACGATGGTTTGGGGTACATAGTTTCGAAAACCTGTGTAACTAGCAACCAACTTTTCTAATATCAGGAGGGGGGAAAGGAAAAGAAAAACAACCAACTTCCCTTCAGACCACGTTTTCATATATTAATTAAAAAAATAAAAAAATAAAAAAGAAAAGAACTTTTCTTCAGACCCCTACGTTGAATTACAAGCTTTGCCCTGTAAAATCTGCTAGTCAATAACACAGGGACTGAAAATCATATTAAGCATATAAAGAAAATATCAAAAATAGAAAAAAGAATACCTCAAGCAGTACATCTTCGGACTCAAACTTAAAGGTCTGCAATTCCGCAACATCAGAACACATGGCATAGTTGGCACGCTGAGGTGCATTTTGTACCCAATATAGCTGCTCCAACTCTTTGATGTGGGACTTCTGCCAAGGCTGCACCACAGGAAAATGCATTCTTTGTTCTTCCGGCTCATGCTTCTTTGTATTGCATGGTTCCTTTACGTGAAAACTACATTGTACGATCCTCAAGTCGGCATTCAGAAGTTCATCAAGTTTCTCTGAATCATCTTCAGATAACAATTCCATATCTTTGTGAGTTTTGAGCTTCTTCACATGAGATTTTATTTGTTCTCCAATCTCTATGCAGTCTTGCTCTAATCTGCGGATGACCAGTGTTACCTTTCTTATAGTAATTGGTAGCGCAGGTAGCTTCTCAATTGAGAACTCCACATTAAGTTCCATATGATTGCCATAAATGGAAATATTTAACCTCCGAAGATCAGAATCAAGATTCTGATTGCCAGAAAGTTGAACTTCAGGACTTGCTATATTTTCATTGTCTCCCATTATTTGAATATGTAACTTGTCTTTCTTGTTCCATATTGGCATTGAGTTTGCTAGCAGTCCAATCTTTTCCATATCACTAAACAGGTGCTCAAGATTTGGATGATGAACTTTTTCACTCTTTGGGTTGCCACTGTCTGTCATATGTCGAAACTTGGTGAAGCGAGGTAGACAAACCTTCCTTAGCCTTTGCATCTTCCAAATAACAGTAGGTAAAGTTACACTCTTACATGCCTTAACATCCAAGGTCTCTAAATTTTTTAAATTAATTATAGTCGCAGGTAATTCTAGGTGACCATCTCCTAGGAAAGTCAGTTGGACCAAATTACTCAATTCATCCAGATGAACAATTTTATGCACATGCTGCACTACACGCACTTGCTGCACTTTAAGACATCTCAAATTCGGAAACCTATCCTCAAAGACTCTGTAAGCTAAAGTTTTCGGCCTCCTCTGTATCAACCCTTCCAAGTAATCTTTTACAGTAACTTCAACTGTTCGTGTGCTATTAGAATTAGAATATGCTTCAAGAAATCTCAGATTCGGAGATGCAATCTTAAAGATTCTCTGTTGCTGCCTCCGGTCTCCCTGAAAGAAAATGGATTCCTCTGTTGCTGTATGACCTTCTGTTATAGAATTTGAAGAACTGTAATTCGTTTCAAGTCTGTTATTTTTCCTAGCTTCAGAAATGCAAAAATTATGCAGAACCACATTGACACGGCAGCTTTTAACTCTTTTATCATCTTCTCTCTGAGCTACAATTATCAGATTCCTATCTATCAATTCTTCCAAGTAATCTGCTCCAGTATCTTTTTCTGCCTTTGTGCTATCAGAAGGTATAAATCCTTTATCAACCCACTGACTTATTATATCATCTACAGGAATTTCACGGCACTTAGAGGAAACTCCAAAATGGAGAAAGCATAGTTTCAAAGGACGAGGCAAATCTTTGTAACTTAAGTTTAAGCGATCCGATAACTCCTCATCTTGATGAACATCTTTGAGCATCTTGCTCCAGACATCACGTCTTGGCTCTTTTTGCCTCAACTTGCTTGCTGCGGCAACAATTGCCAGAGGTACACCACCACATTCATCGACTATTTGCCTACCAATATCTTCTAAATCAGATGGAATACTGTCTTCTTCTTCATGAGCCATGATAATTGTGGAAAAGAGTTGCCAACTGCTCTTTGGATCTAGAGGCTTTAACTCATACAGAGACCTTTCTCCACCTATGCCTCTTCCTACACTAGTCTTTCTAGCTGTAAGCACAATGCTTCTTCCTGCAGCCGTTTCTGGAAGAACAACTTCTAGTACATCCCATATTTTCACATCACATACGTCGTCTAAGAATATCACATATCTTTTCCCCTGCAAAAACGAATAGAGATTTTGGATCAAGTTGTCTTCTTGTTTCTGCTTCTCAATGCCAACTTGTTCAGCAATGTCTTCCATAATCTTTTCCACAGATCTCTGAGATACTTGTACCCAAGCCAAGCACGTGTACTGGTCACAGGCCCAGTTATAGAGTTGCTTAGCAAGAGTAGTCTTCCCCCCGCCTGGTGTTCCAACAATGGAAATGATACAACCCCATGGCCCCGATTTTAACAGCCTTCTCCTCAAAAAATTCACCTGATCCTTTATCCCCACAACATTACGGTCCTTGAAACGGAACCTAGTTATTCTCCTATCCACATGATCAGGAATCCCATATCTTGATTTGGCCTCTTTGATTTCATTTACTCTTCTTTTAACTTCATTAATTTTCATCCTAAAGCAACACCGTTTCCACAAGAAAAATTTAAAGCGCCGGCAGCCTTTCTTCTTTTTGAAAGAAAATTTCTCATATTGTTTAAAAATGCGACTAACATAATCAGCAACTTCTGAAATGTCATTGATATGATTAAGAAATCTTTGGCTCTCACCTTCTGAGATAACTCTGGCTTCAAGATCTGCTAAGAAGGACTCAAGTCTTCTCTTTTCTCCTTTAAACCAAATCAAGTCTTCTTCCAACCAATACTGGCTGATAAATTCATCAACGATCAGATTTCCGATTATGTCAATGGTTTTCTTGACAGCTGCACCGGCAACTATACTTTCCATCTTTGTGAAAGTTTAACGTGGAGGATGGTGGCGCCTTTCTCTAATGAACCCTCAAATGCACAGGTTTGTGCTTGGTGTGGTGTGGACTGTGCAGAGGGGTGGGTTGGAGGGGAGGGACGGGGATGCCCGTGTATGCACGTGTATGCCCAACATTTTGGAGTACAGTGGAGGAGGCGGAGGGACGGGGATGCACGTGCATACCCGAATTTTTGGAATTTTTTTTTTTTTTTTGAAAAATGAAATAAGAGGCTGAGTAGTGTTTTGTCAAAGAAAAAGAGTAGGGCTGAAAAATGAAAAGCTGCCGCCGCTCAATTCCCAATTACTTTAGAGCTTGTTTGATCTCTTTTATTTTTTCAATTTATAAATTTATCTATCATTGATTTAATATTTAATTTGATAACTATTTAATTATAATCACATATTTTACGTATTTTTATATTTTTAATATATATTTTACCTCTCTATACATTATAAATTCTCAAAATAAATAGAATCAAACAAGCTCTTAGTAGTGTTTGGTCAAAGACGAAGGCTGAGAAGTGAAAAGCTGCCGCCTCCCAAATTACTTTTAGAACCTTCATTTCCCTTCCATTGTAGCGTCGACAAATATCATTCCCCAGATAATGCCAAAAGGCCAAAATCTTCTGGAGACTGGAGTATCGCACCCTGCACCCACAGTCCCGACCTCGATCGGCGACCGCTTGTGAAATCCGCCACCGTCGAGTGCACTGCCGAGCGGCCCCAGGCGACGGTCTTCCGGTGACACGCCTTGGAAGGCTGCTTGCTTCTGCTCCGACGCTGGTCCTGCTCGCGCTCGGCTGCCGCTAGTGCCAGCTGAGCTCTTCTTCCTCTTCTCTTCAAACTTCAAGTTCAGGTTTGATTTTAATTTTGAACTTTGATTGTTCATCTTTTAAGTTAATTTCAGCTTCTCTGGCTCTCTGAGACTCTTACTCTAATTTTATGTTTGAAATTTTTCATTTTTGTCGTTGAGAGTTGAGGCTTGATTGTTTTTGTTTGACTTCATTGAGCACAAAATCACAGCAAGTCCTTCATTTTTGTGAGTTAATTAATGTTTGTGATGACTAATGAGTGATGAACTGTTGGTTGAATGTTGATGAATGATGATCGTGACTTCAGAAGACTGAAATTCACACACTCAGTTCAATGGCTTTGAAATCAGCTGCTGTGTGCTATGTCTCTGAAGGCTGAAGCTCTAAAATATTGGAATAAAAGATTGGAATTTTTTAAGTGTTTGTTTCTAGTTTTCTTCAAAAATAACTTGTGCATACCCACATCTCGAAGACTAGCTCCGCCACGGCGAGGAGGTGGGTAGAGAAAAATCGTTAACTAATTGAAGGTGAATGAAAAAAATGGTTTGTGTAAGAAGAAAAAAATTAAAAATAATGATTAAAATAGTAGTAAGGATGGTAGGGATGAAAATTAAAAAGAAAAAGGGAAAGTATACCAATCAATTTTTCTTGTCTCTCTTTTAAATGGTTTGACTTGGACACTGTACGGCTTGAGATATATCGGTCCGACTATGAAAACATCACATCTCTCCTTATAGAGTTCAAACTGCCACGTGACTGCGCAACATTGGGAGGTGGACCTCAATCCCCCAACCCCTAATGTTGTGTAGCCACGTGGCAGTTTAAGTTCTGTAAGAGAAGAGGTTATGTTTCCTTAGAAATTTTCTGAGATCTATACTATATTGCTTGACATTGGTCTGACATGGAAAGGAGGCCTCTCCCTTACGGAGAGAAGCCACCTGTCCTTAGAAGTTCTCCGCTTGACATGGCCGTTGAATATTCTTTTTTCCAATAACACAACACACATGAGCAATCAGATCAAATTACCATTTTTCTATCAAACATTTTAAAGTTTCTTGGTGAAGACATCAAGATCAGAACAATTAGCAAAACAAGATTATTCAATTAAAGGACGAATTCCTCCCGCATTGAAGCGGTATACTAGTTAAAAATTTAAAAATCTATGCTAATGGTATTGGGCACTAATAACGGTACAAAGAAATTCTAAGGTATCATTATCTGTATTAAATATCCACACTTCACAATTTCATACACAATGAATATATGTCATATGGTTTGCATTAATTTAAAAGTGATGTAATATGCGGAAAACAAAGATTTTGCTAAGTGTACTATGTGTAAATATTTAACAATGCTTGGATATAATTTAAAAACACCTCAAATTTATCAATCAATTTAAATTTTAACTTTTAGACAGATGATGACACTATATTTAACTACGTATTTAATTTGACTTAAATTCTTATATTATTTTAATTATTACCTTCACATAATATAATTATATCTCGACACTTATATAAAATTTAAATTTTAAATCTATTTAAAAACTCACCTATTTTTAAATCTTTACCATACAATAGTGTAGGTCTAGATTTTTCTTGTTTGTATCATTAATTGCACAAGGGGTTTATGACATTTATGACATCAATGTGTGGATCTAAATTCCTGCACGTGTAACTTCCAATTTGGTTCCATAACGAGCCGCCAAATCTATTTTCATTAGACTACTTCCGTACACAAAAGTGGTATGCAATTAATAGTGTTAAAAAAGTAAAATTTAATGTAATTTCCCTAATTAAATATTACACTTTAAATAATATTATTTGTTGATTACAATACACATTAAATAAGAATATAAAAAAATTAATATTCTAATTATTTTTTAATATGAAAGTAGATTATATTTTAAAACGAATAAAAAAAGAAAATTTGATCATTTTTGTGGGACAAAGGTAATATTAACTAGTATCAACAGCATTTGATTGTTAAATATAAGTAGTTTTATAACGCTTTCTCAGGCTTCCCATATGAATGTGAAAATTCATGCGACATCTTAGATGGAAAGAACTAAAGTTCAATAACTTTTGATGGTGATAATAGTAAGTGCATCTTTAAAACAACTCTTTAAACCTATAACCCTCTTTAATTTAAAGAGAAGTGTTAAAAGTTTTTCTCCGATAGTTGATCCAAATTAACATTTTAATTTAAAAAGTAAGTTTGGCTCTCTAAATAGCAATTTTGTTCACTCACTATACTATGGTGGAGATACACCACCAGAATCCAACGTGGCGCCTGATGTGATAGATGTGTTGGAATTAAAAAAAAAAAAATTTCAAATTTCCCATTCGAAATCCCTGACATCGCGTTAGCCCCCTAGCCCCCCTCCCCCAGGACCCCAAAAATCAAAAAAAAAAAAAAAATCTGAACCCAACCCCTCCGT
>CAVNYN010227567.1:0-24031 GCA_963692815.1 Nyctanthes arbor-tristis
ATACATAATAACATACATACGTGTAAGCAAAATAAAATTCTTCATAAAGTACATTCACCAAACTCAAATTATTGTCTTGATGAAATTCAATATGCTATTATTACATAGTTTTCTCAAACTCAGGTGATTCTCTTCCAAAATATCTCATTGAAATATCCTCCAAAATTTGAACATGGTATGGCGAACTAAAATATCCTTGAAAAATACAATCTGAAGTGTTCAATGATCTGAAGTTTCATTTTTAACTTTAAAAGATCGGAAGAGCGTAACACACAAGACAAGTGTCTTTTATATTATTATTAGCTTAAAAAGACACGAACAAAACAAACAAGGCAAGTGTTTTTACCTTTCACCATACATGAAATCCGAAGACTATAGGGCGGAGAGCAAAAAAACAAACAATTTCGTCTGAGCGTAGGAAATAAATGAAAGGGGTGAATAACTTTGACAGGTTAAACATCGTATCGACAATATGAAGTCAACACAAGATTCATGACATCCCCTTTAAAACGGTTCATATTTTATAACATTGAACCATCCAATAGCGTCGACAATCAAAATGTTAAATTGAACAATTTAGTGCATCCATGCATCGATGGAGATACCACAAGGGCAAAAACCCAAACCCAAACCCAAACCAAAACTGCCCAAATCTATCAAAACTTGGTTAAAGGTGGTTTAGTTATGGTTTGTACAAACGCGCCTAGCCGAGATTCGCAGTCTGGTTTCGAGTTGGGACTAAAACAAACCAAACCCAATTACCAAATCGTGCCCAAGCCTACATCCATGTGCGAACACAACTAAGAAATCAAATAACAAAGATACGTAATTTCAAACGTACTACCATCTCTCACAAAAGCACATTCGAGTAATAACTCAAACCCCTTAACCCATGTTTGATCCAATGGTGGGAATGATGCGTGCGTGTGAAGGAGTGCTGGAGGAAATTTGGGGAGCGCTCTTAGCGAAGACCTATTTAGACTCGTCTTGGTCTTTTTATCGATCATTGCATATAGAAGCATATAATGTACCCTAATAAACCAAACCACATAATACATAGAAACAGACATATACAGGATTTATGCTAGTACCAACAATCCTCACATTCCATAGGAAAATCCAGTCCTTTTACTTAATAAATAGTTATAGATTACAGGTCCACAGAAGCAACTTTCATGACCAGTTTCTTGGATAAAAGGTACCTAGTTCAACATTCTTGAGTTATAGATGCTAGGAGAAAAACTAGTTTAACGGTTCATACTCACCTCAATTTCAATCATCAGCATCTTTCAAGTAGAGAGACTCGCCACCATCGCCCGAGCTTCCACCTCGACCTTCTCCTGCCGCACTGCTGCCGACTTCTTGCTTACCTCCAACCACCATTGCCCTTCCAGCAGCGTGCATCCCCTCTGTGGTGGAGCCGCGGCCAAAGTCTGGAAATCCTATGCCTCCAAGTCCGGTACTACTTCCGGCACCATGAGGCTCCCCTTGCAACATTAGTCCACTGCTTCCTGCCGTGTTCATTCCTAGCTGGCCGTGTAAAGCTTGTTGCTGAAGTGCCGAATATTGTTGTTGACCGTACAACATAGACGAGCGTGCGGCCATAAGCGATTGAGGAGTCATTTGTTGAGCTTGTTGGTGTTGCATGTAGTGTGCCCCAGGCTGCAAAATCCCACCTCCCGGATACTGCAAGGGTTAAGTTCAACAGTGAAATCGGCATCACACAGTTCACAGCAAGAGTGCGTCATATTTTAGATACCGGCCTAAAGGTTAGGTTTCAATTCAATGGTGTAACAAAACATATAATGAAGACAAGGCATGCAATTTTAGTTATTAGAGAGAGAGAGAGGGAGATCAATCATCCATATTATTATATAATTTTGGATTATGTATTCAACACCCCTTCTGCGAAATTCATTTTCCATAAAAAATCTGAAACACACACGATTCTCATAACTGGAATAGAGAACGAGACTTGGAGTCAATAAGTTCGACTTCCACTATTAGAACATGTTGAACCTTCTAGCTAAAGGCTAAGCCTCAAGCTAGAGAGATGGAACTTATCTAAGTTATTTATTCAATACAACCTTAGCCAAATCCATTCTTCATCTAAAAGTTAAGCCAGAAAGGGGCTTAAATTACTATCATGTGTTTCAAGAAAACAAAACACATAAGTATATTCAAATCTAAGACCCCAAATCAAACATTCATTTCATCGTCCTCATCAATGATTACAGATTAAACAAAATGGCAGCTGAGGAGTACCTGAGAATGCATGCTAGGTGGTTGGGGTTGTGAATCAGCAATAGCAGCTAGATACATCAAATTCCTTTGTAACCTGGCCTGGTTCCTACAAAAACAAAAAGCGTCAAGTATGATCCATATGATACAAATCCAGCCCTGAAGGAATCAGAGACCCTGAGAGGAAGCAAAGAAAAATAAAAGTAGTTAATTACTCGGCACATTCACTCATTTTCCCAGAGTTCTGGCTCTCGACGATCTTCAGAATCAATGACTTGTTTTCATCCAGATACTGCAGGTAATACATGAAATCATCAACATACAAAGAAAACCATCAAAACAGGCCATATTTTGGTATACTAGAGCTGTCTGTAATTAATCAGTGGACAAATTTCAGTGTTCATCAAGTACAATTTCTTGTTTCTTGATGTATTAGTAATTGAGAATGGAGAAATTTCTCATTTTTATGGTGCGCATCAAACAGGAAGTAATTTGATTCTACAGAAAAATCCAATATTTATTGATTTTAGACACTTGTATTTGACTTCCATTATTTTTTCCACTCAAAACTCAAGTTTTGATATTGTAGATGGACTGTTATTAAAGAACCAACTACAGGAGGAGGTCAGTAATGTAGGGTGAACTTGTGGGTGGTGGTGCAGAGCGTTTACTTGTTCATTTTCTTTCCAAGCATAGTGCCAACTGCCAACAGAAGCAGGAAAAAAAAAAGAAAAGAAAACCCCACCAAGAAAGAAAGACCATTTTATGAAATAAGCAGAAACAAAAGGGAAAGAAAGCAATCACAAAATTGATTCTGAACACAAAAGAAAAAAGTGGTCAGTGGGGAAGGGGGGAAAGAGGAAAGAAGCAGGCAAGCAGCAACAGCAACAGCAACAGCAACAGCAGCAGCAGAAACAGAAGCAGGCATAAATGGCAGGGGGACCAAGTGAAAAAGAAATAGCAGATGTAACAGAGGAGAAGAAGAAAAGTATACATGATTTGAACAGAGAAGAAGGAGCTAGGCGAAAGAGCGAAGGAAGGTACCTGTTGAATATGATCAGTAGTGACGTTGCTGGGATAGTAGGCTGCCATCATGTGCTGCATCTGCATCAGGTGCTGCTGTTGCATGCCTCTCCTTTATACTACTATACAATACTACTATACCACCAACAACCCCACCCCCACCCCAAACAGAGCCCTCTCTCTCTCTCTCTATCAGTGTCTCTCTTCTGCAAGACTGCAACTTTGACTGTGATTCTTTCTCCCTGCAAAGGCAAATAAATGGACCCTGCCTCTCCGTCTCTGGGTCTATCCCGTTGAGCACTTTTAACAGTGATATGTTCCTCAAATATCAAACTCACTGTACAATTAAGAAATTTGTATTGTTTGTACCAGTGAAATAAACGTAAATAAATAAAATAGAGGAAAACCCTAGTAGTAAGCGAGCGGTCATGTGTGAAAAGAGAGAGAAAAGAAAAAGAATCTGCAGCCGCAGGGAGAAGGAACAGGAAGGGCAGCATCAAGATGCATTATTAAGCAAGCGAATACGGCTGGGCTTCGGGTTTCGGTCTGCCGCTATGGCTTTTCTATGAAAAGTTGGTCACGTGATGGATGATGACACATATATCATATATATCACATTGAGAGAAACAGACAAACCATCACATACAATCTTGTGTTGCTATACTAGTGAGAAAAATATCCTTAGGAGTTTTTTTTTTTCTAAGAAACAAATGTCGGTTCTGCTAAGAAACTAACACTCTTAGAGTTTTGTACATTTTATAATTGTATTCTTTAATAAAAACTCATATTGTTTTTGTAGAATTTCATACTAGGAGTCTAGTATGCCATTGGTTTGTGTTGGAAAAAATGATATTTGTGAAGATAGAATGATGAACACACATATATGTGTTTTTTGTATTTATGAGAAACCTTCTTACAGTTGTTGATTATTCTTTTTCCTTTTATATTGACATTCTTGGGTGGATATAAATTTTAGAATTTTATTTGGAGAATTGGGATATGCCATGCACTAATGCACATGATAGATGATCAAGTGATGAGTACCGATATAGATGGTAACGTGTGTGGTATTAAATAATAAATTGAATTAAAATGAATATGTGTCCATTTTAATTTAACTTGTCATTTAATGTCAAGTGAACTAATGTTGAGTAGCAATGATACTATATATAACATTACTCTAAATAAAATTGTGCAATTGATATTGATTACAATGTTATGACTCAAAAAGTTCACGCATGAAAATTTTCACCTAAACACCATTAGGTGTAAAATAAGTACCCTCAAAATAAGATAGACCTCAATGTGTACATGTATTCTATAGAGTCTATTAGACACTAAATACAGTGGCAAGCCTCTATTGGACACACACATCCCCCAACGTTTTTAATAGGGGTCTGTCACATAATCTATTGGACACCATAGTCCAATAGACACCATAGAAGGACTATAATGTGTGTAAAGCCATCCCTACAAAAAATGATCATTTTAACATATGAGCACGGTACTCGAGTTAAAAAAAGAAAAACACAATTTACAACCAAAGTGTTGACCGGTCCGGCTATAGAAACAGATAAGGCTCTAAATTTAGAGTCCGATTTATTTCTATAGAAAATCTAAAGTGTTGACTGTATAAATTATAAGAAACAGATTCTAGTGGTAATATGTTTTGATTAAAAAGTGGTACACTCAACTAGAAAACGAAAAATTTTCTTTAAAAAAAGGAAAAAAAAAAAAAAAAAAAGAACAAAGGCCATGATCATGCAATTGAAAAATATCTTCCGTCAGAATGAAACCCAAAAAAAAAAAAAAAAAGTTAATAATAATGATAAAAATAAAAGTACAACCAAACACTCTTGCTACGATAAATGTTGACAATACCAAAAAAAAAAATAAAAAAAAATAAAAATTAATAATAATAATAAATTGTTGACAATCAAAGATATCTTACTATTGTACCGTTGAATCATCTAATTCAAAATGAATAATACTATACAGTATCAGTAGTGCTTGATACCAGTTTATGTGGCATTTAATGTGACATTAAATGATAAATGAAATTAAATGAATAAACAAACTATCCACTTAATTAAACTTATCATTTATTACTACCTTGATATAGTACCAAGTACCAGTAATACTAAATAGCATTACTCATTCAAAATTAGTTTTCTCAATTTACCGTCCATGTATGGACTCCAGTTAGTTGACATATTATAGTGTTAACCACTGAATTGCGGTCCAGCTACAAAGTCTTATTTATCTCTTTTTAAGGAGACTTATGACTTACGTGGTGGAAATCTAATAATCTAACAAATCTATTAGATTTCTGCCACGTAAGCCCTATATCTTCTTAACAGAACTTTTATTTATCTCATTGGTAAATTTTCACTAAATTGATGTTAACGCGAGTTTTATGAGAAAAACAATTGACAGTAACAAATACAGAGCACAATAATTAATTTTTTAGTGATTTGCTCCTAGAAGTAGGAATAACAATTAGAGCTAAATCATCATCTGAATCTAACCAAACTCGATTAGTAAGTATTAAGAGTAGTGCTACTATCAATATATGTGATGATCATCTTCAAGCGACATTAAATAATAAATTTAATTAAATGCATCACATGTCTCTATATTTTATTTAATTTATCATTTAATGTTACTACACTAACACATATGAATCATCACTTATGGTGATGAATGACAATATTCTATGTAGTAACTAGTAGTATATTATATTCTAGATCCTACACTAGTGAATGGTAATTTTATAACGATATCGGCTGATGTGCAAGGATGTAGTTGAGGGATATATAGCTATCCTCCGCTGCGGCTAACAGGGTTTTTGGAAAAAAATTGATACATGGAGGATATAGGCTAGGGAAATTCAGAAAGGGGCAAACTTGGTTTGAATCTGAGACACCCTACTTATACCTCAAGCATCCTAGCCGCTGGAGTTCAATTCGAACCACAAAAAAAAAATGAGAAATTGGGAAAAAAATGTTTAGTATTTCAGTTAAGGAACGTCGTTTCTAATTACGCCCATGCTGATGTGGAAGTCAATTATTTATTTTTATATAAATAAATAGTGTTAAAAATACCATCGGCTAATACTAAAAAATTTTCATAACCAGTAATGGCATAGTGAATGAACTGTCGAGGAGGACACGAGAAACCATGCAAAGATGCAATGGCCGTTGGATTTTGAGCCGCAACCTCGGTTTAAACAACAATCACCATTGGCCATTTCCTTGAGGAATTCCTACAAATTCACGCGCCTTCTGCGTTGTGTTTTTCAACCTCTCTAGTTTCTTCTTCTTCATGAGGCGATTACACGCTCTTTCGTTTGACGTGGGATTTGTGGTCTCGGAGTTCAAAGCGCTGCAGAAAGGCATTTGTTCCGTGGGGTAGTGTGCATGGTTAGGACGTAGGTGTCTGTCGTCTCTTATATTTTTCTTTTTTATTTCTTTATTGTAATTTTTTAGTTATTACTTGCTTTATCACTCGTTACCACGTGACACTTATCTTCAACCCTTTTTGAGAGATCCTTTTGCTCGAGTGAAATTCTATGTAGTAGGTAATGGGTGCTTGAAATACTCAAATCGAATATCAAGCTTGGTTAATGAGAAGTAAGATGTAAAAAATGAGTCAAATCAAGTCAAGTCGCAAGCCTAAAATCTCAACTCGACTGCTCGAGTCAAAAAAATATCTAAGTCAAGCCCGGCTAAAGGGCGTCCAAAAAAAAGTTGAGCTCGTCTTGAACTTTTTCTGAGTCGAGCCCTCATTTACTTTATATCTCATTTTCTTAATAAAATACTAAAGAAATATATAAAACATGATTGACAAATGCCAACATTTTTTTAGTCATTTGTATTAACCTTTTTTTGTAAAAATCAGGTATTATATTGTGACTGTAATAGTTGGCCACAAAATCACTGCCATCACACACCTGTCACACCATTGCCACAAACAAGTCACAACCCAATTCCGAAGAGTCACAACTCCTCTCTAACGAGTCACAGTGACATCTCTGACGACATGGGTGGCCTTGAGTGTATACAGATAGTGTGATAGCATAAGACCTCCTCATCCAATGGGCTCTTTTTTTCTGTAATAGGTTTGATGTTAAAATCTTTGATAAAATTTTAGAATGTAAACTATTAAAAAAATTGGTATTATTAAGACACTAATTTTTTAAATAGTTTAATGAAAATTATTGGGTTAAAAATTAGAATGTAATTGTCTTTAAAAAAAATTAAAGAAGGCCTACATTTAGACCAAACAAAAAAAATTAATCCAGCAAGTTAATACATAAATAAATAGGGGCACCATAGTAATAAAAATGATTCTTTAAAAGGTGAAATACTATTATTAGTATATATTGTTTTCTAATATAACCCTTAATACTATTATTAGTATATATTGTTTTCTAATATAACCCTTATTTAATTGAAAGGGGTATAATTTTGTATTGTTTCACAGAGCACTCAATTTCTCATGGCTAATCCTGTTCGGTGAGTGACAGTGACGTCTCCGACGAGTCACAACTTGTCTCCGGTGAGTTACAACTCGCTTCCGGCGAGTCACAAAATGTAAACTCGAGTCTAGCGAGTCACAACCCGCCCGTCACAAACTCCACTACAATAATCACACCATCACCAACCGCCAGCCAGTAGCAATACAGTCACACAACCACCAAAACAAACATTCATTCCCAAACCACCGGGCAACAAAACCACCAACCACTAACACAAACCGCCGCCCAACGCAAACCATCACAAAATATCGTAGATTTCCCTAACCCCCAAACGCAGACTTGCCGGCAGTCATTCCACAACCGAAACATCGACTCAATCCCAATGAAAAAAAAAATTGTCGGAGCAAGATCTCCAATCAACTCGGTAGACCGAGCCGGCTCAAGCCTTGCCTAAATTTTAGGGCTCGGCATGAGCTTTGACCCATCTCATATAGGCCGAGTGCTAACTCAGCTTCAGGCTTTTTATAGGCAAAGCCATGGCCGCCTGAGCTGACTGACTCATTTTACTTCCCTAACTAGAATTAAAATATGTAGACATTTCCATACCCATATGCTAATTCTCTGTTGACCGTAGTCCGTGGTGATTTTGAAATAATATTATCATCCACCAATTTATAAATGATTACCAAACAAAGTATAAATATAGAAACATGATAAAGTAAAAAATGTGACAAATCAAAAGAGAAATATGGACAAAGTAAATTAGGAGGACTTAATTATTTTTTCATCTTTTTTTTTTTTGTTAATTCATCATTTATCATTAGTAAATAATAAAACGTGCTATGCACGTAATAATCAAACGAAACTGATGCTTATTAGCTTATTGAAGATTGAAGTATATATCTTAGAGAAATTAGATGAATTTTTTTTTAAATTAAATTTTATGAAAAACAATAAGCGAAAAGAATAGTTTTTGATATCATTGGTGCAATGTGTCGATTATGTCTATATTAAAAATAGAAAAACAAAAGTGCGAAAACCATACAGATGTTGGATGTGTTGCCACGTAGAAGAATTATGATCATATACTTGGATTGTCAATTTTGTACTTTCTATTTTGTATATTGTACTTATATAAAATCTAGCATTTAAATGAGATAAATTATTAAAAATTTGAGATATCTATGATTTATTTTTAATTAATTGAAAACAAATTCGAAGACCAAATGCAATTAGATTTAAGAAATTTTGAATGTTATTAAGACTCAATTGAATAAATTCAAAAAGATTGGGTTATAATGTAAAATTAGAAAGAAGAAAATTAAATTTTCGCCTTTAATCTTCCTTTTAATTTTATGAACCGTATGTGTATTGTTAACTTTTAGTTGTTAACTCATATTAAAATTCACGTTAAAAACTTTAATTTGAGACTCATTCATTATTTTAGACATTAAAATAACACCATTTTATCAAAAAGGAAGAAGTAGGTTGCAAAAAAAGAAAGGAAAAATAGATTCCCAAAAAAAAGAGGAGGAAAAAAATAATAAGTGGAATAAGTTTAAAAGTTGGATAGTTACAGGGTTTTCCAGAAAAAAAATGTCTATAGAAACCGCCCAAAAGAAAATTAGGATTTTAGAAAAATGCAAGGATAAATAAGGAAATTAAAAGATTTTTCTTAACTTCCTTAATTCATACACACACCTATATATATTTGAAGAGAGAAGATATTGCATTAGGATTAGACTCCCCACAGTTTCAGACATATAGCCTATTGGTAATTCATGCACTTAACCTAGAAATTAACAAAGAACATGGGAATATGTGATACTTCATTCAAATATTAAAATGCTTCAAACAATAATATCAAGCCCTGATATAATTTGTGGAGTAGTGATGCGGGATTTTCTAAGGAAACCTCACCCCCCTTTACAGAGCTTAAACTGTCACGTGACAGCACAACATTGGGTGTTGGAGCCGGACCGGTAGTGATGCGCTTACATAAACAACTAATATCTAGTGTTGTTATGACATCATACATCTAGGGCATGAAACTTAATGGTAAAGAAGATTGAATAAAATGTATTTCTTCATTAACATGGTACAATGGATACAGACTCAATGGAAACAAAAATCCCTATAGAATCACGATCACTACTATACAAAAATACATGGAAAACTGGAAAATATATGTAAGTACAATGATAAAATAAAATGGAAAGAACTAATTCTATGCTAAGTAGGGTTAATTTCATCCCCAACCTTTGTAGTTAGTATCGCCTAGGTCCTTAATCTTTTTTTCGACTTGTTTAATCCCCAACCCTTCACTAACTCGCACGATAGGTCTTCCTTAACGAGTTTCGTCAATTTTTCCGTTAAGTCCCTAATCAAATTACTATTTTATCCTTTATATTTTTAAATTTAAAAATAAAAAGTTTAAAAACAAAAAAAATAAAAAAATCTTTTAGACAAAAAAATTTTATGTTGGGGAGGCGGGGGCGCTTGTTTGGCTGGAAGTTGCCATTTCCAACAACAAAATCGCTACTAAAAATGGAAGCACAAGGGGGGAATCTCCCCTTTTTGGTTGTCGGAAATGGGAGCAAGTGCTGCCATTTCCTCCCATTTCCGACAACTTAGGGAGGGATCTCCCCCTTTCTTCTGTCATTTTCTACAGCGCAAGTGCCCCGTCCCACCATTTTTTAATTTTTTAATTTTTAAACTTTTTATTTTTTAATTTAAAAATATAAAGGATAAAAAAGTAATTTAAATAGGGGCTTAACGGAAAAATTGAAGGAAACTGTCCAGAAAGACGTATCATGCGAGTTATTGAAAGGTTGGGGATCCAGCGAATCTAAAAAAATGTTGAAGACCCAGTCGATACTAACTGTAAAGGTTGGGGACGACATGTGAAATTAATCCTTCTAAGTATTGGACAAGATCTTTGTCTTCCTTTGTGTGCAAAACTCCGAGTCTTTTTAGGGAGAGGGGTGCTCTCCCCTTAGGGAGAGTACTCCCTGACTTGTCTTCCTTGATTGGGGGGAGTCTGGCAGACCCGCCAGACTCCCCCCAATCAAGGGGGGCCAAGTAAGGGGAAAATACCCCTCTCCCTAGAAAACTCAACAAAACTCCCTTTTTTTTTTGTCTAGAAGACTTGGAGTCGATATTCTCAGTATCTGATAATACAACATTGAAAATTTCCTTAACTAGTTTATATAGACAAAAAAATGTCCCACATCAATAGCTAATTACTTATATGTCATTATGACACTAGACATATAGGGTGATATAATATCATGCGATGATGTAATTTGTGAGAGGGGGTGGTGATGTGCTTACATTAATGGTTGATATTATAACACATCAATGTTTAGTGTCAATACAATACCAGATATCTAGTACGCAAAACTTGTCCACGTCAACAACTAGTTACTTGTACTGCTATCAGTTGGCTATATAATTTCTTTCAAGTTTAGAGTGTAAATGCCCCCCAGCCCCTCCCCTTCAAAAAAAAAAAAAAACCAGGCAAAAAAAAAGGAAAAAAAAAAGGGAAGTTAAGGAACGGGGTGACATTAATTAATCCACCTCAATGCATTTGTCGCATTCATGATAGATCCGTAGATGTACATGTAACAACGTTTTAAGTACAAGATATTTAGTATTGTAATGGTACGTATATTGAATAATGTAATATAATAATATCAGTATATCATCACATATTCTCTAATCATAAAAATAAATAATAATTGTTATTACCTTTTTAATGTAATAATGGCACTAAATATCTTGTGCTCAAACATTTTTAGATGTTTATGATTGCTTGATACCACACAAAAAATCTTTGAAGTTCATGCTGATGAACATTTTACCATATATATAGGGGACAGACATATCGTACATGTTGATGTGATTTAGAGTGAGGGTGGTTATATGCTGATAACACGAGTTTTTCTAATGAGTCAAATCTAACTCCTTACACAGAGCCAGATTATGAATAAAAATCAATCAAGTCACACGCACCAATGTCACTTGGCTGATTTTTATAGGTAGTCTGACTCTTTACAAGAAGACAAAACTGACTCATTAGAAATCATGTTGATAACACGCCACATTACTATCGTTACAACACCAAACATCTAATTAGTCTAGTATCTGAACATTACTATTCCACTTCTACACTATCATTTATTTTTCAGGGACCCAGAGTGTTTTTCTTTGCATGGATTGCGTGCAACTTTGAAACTCATGAAAAGTACTTGAAGGTACCAAGGTCCTTAAATAGAAAATGACTCATAAAAATGATATAAAACAATATATATGACACCAAGTGATGTCATATGAATATGTAGTGTGTATCGATACACACTACATAGTTGTGATTTCTCATGTGGCGTTTCCTGATGTATGTCACATGATCATATGACACGGTATATTGTCATAATATATTGTGTTAGATCGAAACTCCTATTATTGACCTTGTGAGAAAAAAATGTAATTAATTGTTTGAAGCCAAGATCTTACCCCACAGGAAAATTTGTGAAACCAATTTTGAGAGGTTTGCTTGAAATTGAGAATTCAGAATGATCTGCATTAGTGTTTCCCATAAGATGCTAATTTTGGACCTTAACTATATTTCTTTACATCAAGATGTTGGTTGTATATGTGGTTCGAATTGTGTTGTAGTGATTAAGATGCTCGTGTATTAGGTAAGAGGTCCTAGGTCCCAATCACACAAGGCCTTTCCTGAATTTCCCTCACCTCCTCTATGACCCTTTATATATATATATATATAAAAGGTTGAATATATTGGCTAAGAAAGTAGACATAGAATATATGGTCTTGTAATGGTAAGGAAAATTAATTTTCCTAAAATAGAAAAAGCATTAGACTTTCATTCATTGGTTGGAGACCCCAAATAAAAGTAATAATAATATTATATAGCAACAATAGTGTTCAATAGCAGTTCAATAGCAGTTCAATAGCAGTCCATTAGACATTGTCTTATAGTGTCCAACGGATTATGTTGCAGGATCACATTGGACACGTTGACACATAATCCATTGAACACCATACATGGTATCCAATGGATTCCATAGAATATGTGCGCTATATAACATTGTTCTAAAATAAAAAAATGTATTTCATTTCATAAAATCAAAAGTAGTACAAGTGGTACTGGATTTACTTTAGGACGAAGTGATTAGGGTGACTCATTTGAAATTGATCAAGCGTCAGAAGTCACTAACGTGTCGCGTATACATATGCGTTGAAGAAACCAATAGTGATTTCTAAGAAATCAATAACGACGCCAGACATATAACGCATGACCAAGACTTGTAACTCATCACCCATGTTTCACGTTACTTAATAAATTAAATAATGGACATAAGAACTTACTTGAGTCTCACGAATTATATAAATATATGAATTTTTTTGGGCACCCCTCTTATGGCACCTTCCATCCAAGGGCATTAAGATGCTATTGTATAGAAATCAAGGTTCTGATAACTGGATTGGCTGGTTCGACTGGAGAGCTAGGATAACCGAACTAATTCATTGAAAAAACCAGCCATTTAAAAATCAGATTGGAAATTGAGAAAAAACTAGTTGAACCTCTAAAAAAAACCGGGAAACCAAGAAAATTAAATTTTATGAAAAAATGTTTAAAATTTATTTTTTTATTATTAATTAAAAGACCAATCCCAATTAACCCTAATTCGGCCTTGACCCTTAAATCATTGTCTTTTCCAATTTAATGATGGATAGGGTTTTTGAACATCTAGAGATTGTACAACAGTAGTATCACGTTACACTGACAAAGTAAAATGGTACGTGTGTTCAAATTTATTGTTAATAATAATAATTTAATTAAACTACACTCCTAACTATTCATTCTTTAACATGAACTCAGGTTTACATCCATCTCTCTCTCTCTCTCTCTGATGAGTAAGTATTGATGATGTACAGCTGTATGAATGTACGAAGCTGAAGGGAATCCTGCAGAAAAAGTACTTGAGGTTATTCTTGAATGGATCATCATCTGATTCTTTGGTCAAATGGTGAAGCTGCATGGGAGTTGGGTGGTATCTATGTTTATGGGGGTGCATAGCCCGCTTTATTTCAGAGAGAGAGAGAGAGAGTTTTGGGCAGCTGCTGCTTTTGCTATTTTCCCTTTCTTTCTTCTGATTCTGATAGCAACCCTTTGTTTTGATTCCCTTCTGCAATATACTTACAAAAGCAACAACAAAAATGAATGGTCAATGATCAATATTCCGTTCAAATCATCACATTTTCTTCTTAGGCTTGTTTCTTGGGGGTCTTTTGTTTGGTGGGTCATATGCCAGTTTTGATCTGAAAACACCGAGTGTCTATATTATAGAGACTCTCACTATATATGATGCATTCTCTTTCACTAGTGTCATAGGCCTGCATGTTTTTGGTAGGTAGGTCATGCCTTCCTCCTATTATTCATTGAGTGTTTGCTTACCGAGTAGCAATCGAGTCGATTGCAGATTTAGAAAATGATCCTTTCTAATTGCATTGTATGGTTTTCGAAATGACACTGATAATTTCGAAGTTTAATTTCGTTGTGATCTCAAATCTCTATCTTTGTCAAAGCCCTAACACATCAAATAATTGGTTCAACTTGTAACAAAGTCAAAGAGCTCAAGCTCTTAGCCACCAAAGGAAGCTGTTCTAACTTGTGGTTGAAGAGCATGTTCATGCATCATCACAAATTCACTCTAATATGGATAAGGGCAATAATGAGTATCTTATAAATTACCAATGTTATTGTTTCATTTTTTTTTCCTTAAAGAAAAATCGAAAAGTAAAAAATTACACATTCATGTCTCACCTTTTCACCAAAAATAAATAAATAAATCCGTGAAATGGTGCTACGCGTCAGTTTATAATCTTATTCATAAATAAGTTTGTTTCTAAACAGTAGTCAAATACATTAATCAATGTAGTTTATAAACCAAATAAGTGATAATGCAGATTAAAATCTTATTCATAAACAAATTCGTTTATAAACAATTGCCAAAAACACTAATCAATGTAGTTTATAAATCAATTGAGTCATGATATTATTTTATTAGATGGATTTTTAAAGAGTAAAACATGACAGCTAATCAAATATACTTTTTATTTTTTCAAGAAATAGTCTAAATAAAATGACATAACGCGACAACCAAAATATATGAAACCTCCCTACCCGACTATTTCCCGTCAAAGACAGCATGCCTCTCTCTCTGTCTCTCTCTCTCTCTCTCTCACATTTTCATTTTTTTGATGATGTTTTGTGTGAGATATGATGGGAAGACCTGTGATGACACTGGGGTTAGGACTTTCCCTCATCGAAATGGGTGCCCCGAAAACCAAAAATATCAACAGCAAGGGTGAAATTTGCAGTTGAAAAAATGACAAAATTCACATGTCCATAAAAGCCTTTTTGTGCTGTTTCTACCCGTGAGGCATCAAACTAGTTTCTATTTTCGTGCATGAAAACGATGGTGTTTTGGCCAATCCCAAATGCCAATTATTTCAGGCTTCCCAATTTCCATTTCCAACTGGTCAAAAACCCCCAGGCATTGCCCATGTGACCACCCCACAAGAGGATAGGACAAAGGGGGTCGGGGCACGACGTTCCCGTCCCACCCCGGCCCTTACTTGGTCCGCTTTGTAATTTCATTTGACAGTTTAACAAACACCTCTCAATGCATGCAAGAAGTACAGACTCAAGTCCCATTCAAATTCCCAAAGATCACTAGCGAACTTGTCTTTGCAATGCAAAAGTTCAATCAAAATACAATACAAGTAGTCCTGAAATTAATTAATTACATCTTGCAAGGAAAGTTATTCCTTGTACGTGCAATGATACAACAGCAGAAAATTCATGGCTACAAGAAAAAGCTGCCGTGTATGTTAAATATGTTAGGTTACAATCAAACTGAGGAAAATAAATGCCTTTTGAAAGTACAATTTGCTTTGAATATGACCCCATGATGCCATTTCCTTGCTGCCTGAGATGCAATTAATTCTATATATCAGCACGATAACACCTTGATATTTTTCATTTTTTCCTCATCTCTCGGGTTCTCTGAGATGGATTTTTACGGTGGATGAGGGGTGGAATTACCTAAGTGTGGAAACAATCACGATTTCAAGTATTCTTCCCAGCCACCCGTTTCCAACCTATCCCCCTTTACCAAGACTTCATCTCTTCTATCTGCCTGGTATTGAGCCATCCTATATATCAATGGAAACAAGCTAATTAAGCACTTCCTGAAATTTTTCTCATTTTTGGAGCTCTCAAAAAATAATAATAATAATAATAATAATAAATAAATAAAACACTGGAGGTTTTCTTTCAGAGATGGGAAGCTGAGAAAGAGAGACGAACCTTGCTTGCAAGTCGATGTCACTAACCCCTAAGAGTCTGACAGCCAACAAACCAGCATTTGTGGCATTATTTATTGCTACTGTTGCAACAGGGACTCCTCTTGGCATCTACATGATCATAGAAAAAAATGTGGAAATCCATTATTTTTACTCCAGAGATATTTCATTCCATCAATGTGGAAAATATCAGTGCACAACACTAATAAAGCAGTATTTTTTGATCCAGAACTAATACCATTCTTGAAGGTCCTACTAGATCAAAGCCTTAGCCACTACCTCAGATCGCATGTTAGTTTTGATTCAATCAATGGGATTATATCAAGACACTGGAAATCTAGTGAAAATATACTTACGTACCTGAACAATTGACAAGAGGGAGTCTAGTCCATCCAATGCAGATGCGCGTACAGGAACACCTATCACTGGTAATGGGGTCAATGCAGCAACCATGCCTATATGTCAAACAAGGTCACATCAGTGTGTATCCAGAAATTATAATTCAAAGCATTATGTCATCCTCTATTATTAAGGACCTGGCAAGTGGGCTGCACCACCAGCACCAGCAATGATAACCTGGATACCGCGCTCTCGAGCAGACAGTGCATAAGAAAACATCATTTCAGGAGTCCGGTGTGCTGAAATTATTCTCACCTATATATCAAAGTTTTCTCTAGTTTAATATGCATCACACTACTTACAAATATTGACACAATCCCAAAAATAAATAATGTGCAGTGCGTGAAGATAACCTCTGCAGGCACATCAAACTCTCTTAAAATTTTTGCAGCATCCTTCATAACAGGAAGATCTGAATCTGAGCCCATAATGATTCCAACACGAGGTGAGGCTGTGGTAGGAAGCATTGCAATTTATAACAAAGAGTCAGATCAATAAAATGAGGCGTATAATTGGACAGAGATAGAAAGAAATGTGATGCTGACATATTTGATCAATGAACCAAATGTTTTCCCCAAATGGGGCTAAAAACAAAGTTTTAAAAAAAAAAAAAAGTGTCAATAATCTTGAATCCAAACATGGATCTCAGGCACAAAATCCTCTATAATTTATAAATCCTGATAACATATTCAATTGGATTTATTATTTCACATACTGTTATCCACATAATATATAGAATACAAAGCCATCAAGGAGAACTTACCAGCATGTTCATCTCTTTCTTCTCCGAGCACAGATTTTAGCCGAGATTCAACAATGCCCATAGAGGGGCCAACAATAGTGATGTGACCCATCTTTCTCTGCTTTCTCATTTCTGCATAAAGATAAAATGGATTTTGCTAATATTAAGACTAAAAATACAAACAACATTACATGTGCAAGAGTTGGTTTTAGCATCAACCGACCAGGTTTGTCATACCAATGAACTGATGCCCCTGTAATCCTCAATGCCCTACCAATAAGTTGACTAGCCAGATGAAAACCTGCATCTCCCTGTATCCATAATTGAGAATTAAACTATTAAGAAGAAAACCATAAAAGTCAAATTAAAGTTTGTCACAGCTCTTGCTGGCATTCAACATTAGTACACAGCTTTGTTATTCTCGATCAAGAAGAGATTAGCATTTGAAAACCTTCAGATAGTAGTACTATCTTAGACTAATATATGTGTACTTGCAAAATTAATCAGAATTTGAACTAATTTCTCAATAAATCTATTGATGATTAACCTACATCTTCTTCACCAAGTATGTTATACATGATAGCAGCTGGAATTTTCATTGATGGATCACCAAGCGGAAGTCCAACAACAGCCCGCAAATGCTGCTCAAATTGGGAAGTAAAACAAGCCTCGATCGTTTGATGTCCACTATTATGTGGCCTAGGTGCCACTTCATTTAGTAAAACCTGAGCAAATCAAATACATAATCAGAAAAACACTCATCACTCACCATCAAAGCCAACAGTTCTTACAAAGTATAGACAGCATCATATAGTAAATATAATCTCATCAAAACATAAGATCATGCATGCCAAACATCCTTAGACAACCTGACCATCAGCTGTTAAAAACAACTCCACTGCAAATACACCAGCACCTTCCAAGGAACTCACGGCCTTGTATGCAACATCAGTTGCAAGTGTCAAAATCTTCCACGACACATTAGCCGGTGACTTAACAATATGGCAGATATTCTCCCTGCATGTACGTAAAATTAATAGAAACATTTGAAGTCAAAATAAGTTTCAAAATGGGTGGAAGAAAATGTGAAATGTGCATACTCAAGTACTAATTCTCTCAAGGTTTAATATAGAGGACATAGGAAAGTGAATTAGCAACAGAGATATCTTGCCTGTGAATAGTTTCAACCACAGGATAGCACAGAATAGAATCGTCTCTTGCTCTTGCCACAATGACAGAGAGCTCCTGCATCAAATACATAGTTATGTTAAATACATATATACATACAACATGAGATAAAAATGCATCATTGTGCAAGTTGAAAAGCAATCATTCTACTTTTTGACCTTTGCAATTAGCAAATCAAATTTACAGAAGCAAATTAACGTGACTCAAGCCTAATACAACAAGGAGGACCCGGGGAAATTATAACGCAGCACCACATTAGTAGGCAGGCAAAAAATAAAAGGAAAAAACAGTACGGGTATAAGGGCAGGAGTTAATCAATCCACTTCCAAAATATCTCACAAATGGTCTCCCGAACTATGTCTTTAAATATTTAAATTATTAGCAAACATCCCAATAATCAAGAAGACACAAAAAAAATTTTTTGATTCCACAAGCTGAAATATGGCCAGCAATTTGACTTTTATTCTCTATCTTGGTCACAAAAATCATTGAGCAATAATTCTAGGGAGACATGAAAAAGTGATAAACAAGTGACAAGCTCGTGTGGCACAATTTCATTGAGTATTGATCACATGATACTTTTTCCATCATCCATTGAAATTGTGGCACATCTACAAAATCACTTATTCCTGTCATGATTTCACGTCTCCCTAGAATTTCTGAAAATCATTACCTTATAAAGGTAAAAATGATTCTTTATCCAAAAATGCATTCCATAAAATATCACAGCATAACTTGGACTTAATTTTTGCCCCCCCCCTCCCCCGGGTTATTTGGATATCTACTGGCTACCCTAGATCATAAATCAGAACAAAAATAAAGTAAAAAAAAAAAATTCTTATGTACATGCCAGTTGCTGCAAATCTGTATATTGACTTTCTCTTCATAGTAATATTTTATAGTCCATATGAATGATAGAACCAAATAGGTCTCCCTACATGCACCATAGCTAAAACGATAGACTCCAGTTAACACAAAAGATATGTGTAATTAAATCTATAGTCCTGTGATTTATTAAATTTGACTTATCATTTAATGCACCTACTGATGGTGATGATCACCAGTAGAGATTTTTTTTTTTTTTTTAAATGGATTTTATTAATAGATAAAGAAGTACAAGACACGGCCCATGAGCAACACCGGGCGAGACAGACACACAACATAACAAACAACACAATGCATGCAAATCAAAGTTCAACAGACACAATGCAAGACAATGCAAAAACAACAGACACTAAAACAATGCAAACAAAAACAGATAGCCAACAACGCCTTAAAACTGAAGCCCATCAGCGTAAGGCCCAAAGACACTAAAACAACAGCAACCATGCAAAGCTAAATAACAGAAACAGAAAGCAGTAAAGGCGAATGCAGCAGCACGTCAACAAGCAAGCAACCATAATCGTTCACGGCAGTGGCGCTTTATGGGATAAACTCAATATCCTCCACCCTCAAGCTTTCGATTCACCCGAGCATTGGTAAACACAGTGAGATACGCCTTTCCATCCTTCTCGAGTTTGCTGAGGAGAAGGCGCCTACCCAACTGATGTTTAGGAAGAAATGGGTTGAGTTTGGAGTGAATAGTGAAGTCCTCAAGCACATCCATCAGAATCAGGTCAGGGATGAGTTCATGGTGTTCATCCTCGAAGATTTCGGACATGAGCAGGAGTTCTTTTTTCTCAAAAAATGAGATAGGAAGCGGGAAAAGAGTTTTGGCATATGGGTAGGGGTCTAAGATACTATCGAGAGCACATTTCAAGTGAATGCAAGGGGGGTAGAGTTCTCCGTGTTTGTTGGTCCCTTGAGAGTTAGAGTCGAGGAAAATTTGGAGCAAACGTCTCTCGACATGAAATTTGCAATGGCCCAAATCAACAAACTTCGTATTGGCATTGAAGATGAAGGTTACATGCTCAATAAGAAAGATATTCACACTAGGGCGCTGGTTTGGTTTAGCTTGGAAGTTTCTATCCAGGGCTTGTACCACAATCCATGGAGGGAGTTGCTTGTCAAGAGGGAACATAGGCGCCGAGAGTGATGAAACCGCCATTTGAGGGGAAGAGGGTGAAAAGGCAGTAAAGACACCGAGTGAAGATTCGGAATGGTGGTGAATATGAAAGCAGGGTCAAGGGGTAAATATAAGCCCAGCCAAAGTGAGATTAAGGACAGGTCAAGATCACCATAATTGTAAATAAGGTTGACAGATGGAGCCTTTTGAAAGAGATAAATAGCATTACTCTATTAAGAATGGTGGCTTAGAAATGATGAGATGTTCATTTCAGATTTCCTTACTAGGTTTAGCTGCTAGTTTTCTGCATGTAAATCATGTTTTATTTGCATCTGGGCTGCATTCTGCTCTGGAAAGGCTAATTTTCACTTTATAGTTATCAAAATCCCTGACCGTGATTTTCTTCCACAAAAATTATCGTAATTTTAAATGCCATCATAATCTAACTACAATAACAATTTAGCTAGATAGAGCAAAATTTTGATGGCAAAATACTTAACAATCGATAGTCTACTGAAGCTACAAAATTCCAACTATGATTGGTTTGGCCTGCATTGTTTTTTAACCAGAAATTCCAAGCTAACTATGAAAAAATATATCTAGAGTTTCTCAACTGGAAACCTCATGTGTGTTTACAGGATTGTTAAGATGAACATCAGAATGCAATTCAATTAGTTGGGATGTTTTCACATTTGAATGTCATTTACTTGTCTTTTGTATAATAGTCGAATTTCAAGATATTGCTCCTAGAATAATTTTTAAAGATATTCATGGACAAGGAAACAGTTTCATAATCACTAATGAGTTAACAGCTAAGAGCTAATCTTTTATTCTAATGTCACAAACTAAGCTGCAACTTTCAGTTAATTGTAACTTTATCTACTTTAGAAAGATGATCAGCATCCAGAACAAGCGAATCTTTATACTAATGTCACGAACTAAGATGCAACTTCAGTTAATTGTAACTTTATCTATTTTAGAAAGATGATCAGTATCCAGAACAAGTGTTCAACCAGCAAATAAGTGGACAAAGACATCACTCCTTATTTCATTGTGCCTAGTAGCAATAATCTGCTCTTACACTATAAGGTAGCCCCACTCTACCCCCGAACAAAGAGAAATGGCACCTATTGATCAGTCCAAATAAGCAACTAAGTTCACCACTATCAGCTTGAACTCGACCAGAGAAACAGAGATCTTTGATCACAGATCGAAATGATCCATTATTATAAATTTTATATGCTTCCATTAACTAGAGAAGCAAAAAGGAATAAGAAAGTACTCAACCTAACTTATCTATTCCTAATTATAGTATTCATGGTTTAATTGAGAAATATTACTAAGATTCAAATTACAAATTCGCTTAGTTAGAGCTTATCCTTTCTGTTTTATCTCGTGTTCTAAAAACCTCGCCTGCACTATGCTCGAAACTTGGACTTCACACTTTGCCATGCCTCGAACTTTATCACGCTTGGTGCGCCTATACTCAATGCTTGGCCTCGACGCTTTTTCACGATATTTGACATATATGCTATACAGTATTGTTATAGGATATATGGTTAGATTTAAAATTTAAGAATTTGTATAGACGGATTCAAGTTTGGATCAGGTTCAGTAGCATGAAAACAGGAACTCCCTCTGCTATTTAAGTAGTACTGTACCTCAAATTAATTATAAACATTGCTTCTCTCAAATCTTCAGATACATATGATGTTTAAGGGTTTATTTCTTATAATCACAGTCTCATGTGAGAATCACGGTTTAAACTTTAAAGAAGCTAGGTATACGACATCAAAGGTCAATATAACCCAAAAAATGCTAACCTTCACAAATGGCGCCCACTTCTCAACGTACAGACCACGCTCATATCCTCCAAGAGCTGCAAACATGAGTAACTTCAGCAATTTGATGTAGTCACGATTTAACTAAAATATTCACTATTCAGGAACTAGCAGCTTATGCAAATTATAGAACACAGTCTACTAATTTGTAGCTGTTTCCAAATGCATGTTGTAATCAGTTTTATATCAATTTTATCTGACGCAAAACCAATTGATTTGATGCACTATAATTAACAGTGTCAGACATTTTTAAATCATGTCGTATCGCATGCAAATAAATGTGTACGTTTGTTCACATGACAAGGTTCAAGAAAAGTAATTTTGTTAACGGCTACTTCAAACTTCAAAACAAAGATGGAAGTTTGCAAACTCCATCAAGCAAAAGAAAATCCTAAAAGCGCCTGAAGTGAAAGGATTATCCGAGGCAGAATTCATTGGCAAGGGAAACGGAGACTGGTTACTTAAGTAAGGTCTTTCCAAGGTAGCATAAGATGTAACTGTTTCTTATGTACCTAACTCAGGGGCATGAAAGCTTAAGAAAACCTGCACTAGACCGGCATAAAATGCTTAGAAAATAGATTAAGGAACACGTACAATAAGAAAATGAAAAAATAGAAATGTTAATCACATAATAATTACCAGTAAAACATAAATAGACTCCGAAAGCTCAGGTAATGAGCCCATTACTCGAATAGATTTTATTGATCATTCAAAAAATGAATATATACATAGAAAGAATAGACAAGTACGTAGAGTTAAAATGCAAAACAAACTCCTGTTATAATGGATACACTTGAACAAATTGATATTAGAAGAATACACAGCAAGACCATGTAATAGCATTATTCTACTCAAAGAATTAAATGTAGTACACATTCAGTTTTGCCAACAAAGAAGATAAGACCCATGATCCTTTGCTTATTTTCTCAGATCTCACTCTGCTCAATCTTTTGTACATGCATACATACATTCTCCTATTTATACCATTCTAGCATTGGTGGAAATCTTAGACTCATATTTTAGACAATTATCAACATTTTTTAAGAATATAGGACAGTTTCCCTGAATTAAAACACTATGGGGATCGTGTAAAATCTTCAGGCTGCCCCAAAATCTAGGCCGGGTGAAATTGAGTTCCCACACATTAATATTTCTTAATGAGAACCCATTGGAACGGCCTCAGACAATTATCACAATGACAGTAAAGCCTTAAAGCGTTCTAGATGATTCTCATGGTGCAGCAGCAAAAGAAAATTCCAAGAAAAAGAAGGGTAATGAGGGAAAGAAAAGAGAATAAATTGAACTTCAAAAAGTTTCTTAAAATACGATTGTTAATAAATTGTTTATAATCAAGAAATTCATCCAGTTTGCTACAAGGTCAGGGGTGATGGGTATAGCAGGGTGTTAAAGATAATATTTAAATCATATAAATGTGATCCCATCTAACATCTTAAACTCAAGTGGCTCAATGAAGGGGAATTGTAGTGCAATGTGATTCTCAAAAATGCAGATGATTCCAACAAAGTGACAATTTCAGCATAAATTCCATTAATGGCGAAAGACTGCAAAACAAGGTTTATCAAAATATTCCATAATTTCAAATAAGAAAAAGCAAAATTTTCTGATAAAAGTATATCAGTCAAACCATGCTAAAGCTATTGGGACGGAAAATAGAAAAATAACCAAAAAAAAAAAAAAAAAAAAAAAAAAGAAAAACC